>MU185297.1:54423-116353 GCA_016904865.1 Pissodes strobi | reverse complement strand
AACTAACCAAAGCTAACTAAAGCTAACCCAAACTAACCAAAGCTAACCTAAAGTAACCAAAGCTAATCCAAACTAACTAAAGCTAACCCAAATTAACCAAAGCAAACCCAAACTAACCAAAGCTAACCCAAGCTAACCGAAATTATTCCGCCTAGGCTTGCGCTTCGCGCAAGCCTTACTTCGCGCAAGTGCGTAGTGGCCTAGACGAGACGAAACTAACCAATGCTAACCCAAACTAACTAAAACTAACCGAAATGGTTTCGCCTAGGCTTGCGTGAAGAAAGACTTGCGCTTTGCGTAAGCCTTTCTTCACGAAAATGCGTAGTAGCTTAAACGAGAGGAAACAAACCGAAAGTAACTGAACTTAACCCAATTACAATAATACAAATAATATGTGGTAAGTATGTATGGTATTATTTTTTTATTTTTTCTTACAAATAGCTAACCAAAGTTATTCCAAACTAACCAAAGCTAACCCAAGCTAATCGAAATTGTTTCGCCTAGTGCGTAGTGGCTTAAACAAAACGAAACTAACCCAAACTAATCAAAGATAACCCGAACTAACCAAAGTTAACCCAAACCAACCAAATCTAACCTAAACTAACCAAAGCTAACTAAAGCTAACCCAAACTAACCAAAGCTAACCCAAACTAACCAAAGCTAACCTAAAGTAACCATAGCTAATCCAAACTAACTAATGCTAACCCAAATTAACCAAAGCAAACACAAACTAACCAAAGCTAACCCAAGCTAACCGAAATTATTCCGTCTAGGCTTGCGCTTCGTGCAAGCCTTTCTTCGCGCAGGTGCGTAGTGGCCTAAACGAGACGAAACTAACCAATGCTAATTCAAACTAACCAAAACTAACCGAAATTGTTTCGCCTAGGCTTTGCGTAAGCCTTTCTTCACGAAAGTGCGTAGTGGCTTAATCGAGACGAAACAAACCGAAAGTAACTGAAGTTCACCCAATTTAATGTGATTGTGAATACAAATAATATGTGGTAAGTATGTATGGTATTATTTTTTTATTTTTTCTCACGAAAAAAGCAATTTTTCTTCTCCGCCAGTATATTTGCAATCCCTATGGACTTTAGAATGTGCCTACATATATTTTTTCCATATAATCCAAAAATAGCAGAAAACCGTTCGCTGCTAGAACAAATCTAATGTATCATAGAGTTTATATGGCTAAGAATCTCTAAATCCATCTCTTGGTAGCTTTACCAATGACATAAATACAATAGATACCAATGTTGAAAGAATTGTTTCTATGACAATTATACTCTTGAGCCCAGTTTCTTAAAGTATGGATAACTGGTAACCATAGTAATTATAGGCTTCATAACTTTTGTACACCAGATATCTGGTACAGAATCCGGGCATTAGAAAAGTTACCAAGAGATTGGCATAGTAGTCCTAAAACAAGTCATGTTGACAGTTAATTTGATCACGTGCAATGAACAGAGGTTAAAAAGCACAAAAAAATTACTCCATTCGTATTTTAATCCTGTCATCTATTTCATAATCATTGCTCTTTTGGCGGTTAAAGTATCTTTTGGTTATTCTCCTGGTGTGGACCTCATCATAACTTATAATTCCTAGTATTGAGCTCATTCAACAATTAAACACCGGATTCGTTGATTAACAGAGTGCATTTACTGGCCCTAACTTAAGCTGCCAAATATCCTATGTTTCTGTCAGATGTACCTCTCAAAATTTATACGTACCAAATTCACCTGAAATTTCTACCTTTAATCCCCATATTATGCATTCGTCGACTGCTATTGTCATGTTCTATGTCAAAATTATTTTCATTACGAATGAATAAACTCATTGTCCTACTGATTCTAATATTGGAATTTGAAATTATTGCTGAGAAGGGTGAGAAGGAAGAAGATCCGGAAGCGAGTGTCATAACATCATCGTCGGAGCGCAACATTGACGCTGGAGGTAAAACGGCAGTTCTTATAGAGAAGTACTGAGTAATTATTCATTAAAATGTTCGTTTCATTTAATTTAGGCTTTGCCGGTTGTGAAAACTAATCTTCTCATGGACTTAGCTTTTAATAGTATATTATTTTATATGGAGGAAAAGTAATACTTTTCATGGCGCGCTCGAACGGAGTGAGGCTGATAATAGAGAGCAAGCCATGAAAAGTAACTTTTCCTCCAAATAAAATATGCTGTTTTTTCTTCAAATGTCGACAAATTAATGCAAAAAGTCACTTTTTAATAGTAATAATAATTATTATTAAAGATAAGTGGGTTCGCAAGGTGGCTTAGACCGGTGCGGTGTCGGTGAATAGGCTCAGGTTGTTGCTATAGTAATGTAACGTAAAGCTGTCAGTGGACACTGTCAACAATAATTATATTTTTAAAATTGCATCTTCGATTGCGTTTTAATTCCGTAATGATAAGCAGTTATTGAGTAAGTTCGATCAAATAATAACCAATTTGTTCCAAAATTAGTGATTTTTAGAAATGCAGTCACACATTGAGTGATAAATACAAATTTTAGTTTAATAACTCTTGAGTTGTTAACGCTTATTTTGATGTTTGTTTGTATTGTATCTATGTTGCTATGATAACACTTTTACCTCCGCCGGCGGAAAAGTGAAAAGTAAAGCTCCGGCGGAGGAAAAACCAAACTTCACTGCCGCCTACACAGTCGAGTAATGACGGATTTACTGACGTTTGAAGAAAATAGTTATTTGTTTTACTAGGCAGCAAAGTAGTAGATTGACTGCCGCGGCTGATAGTTCATAGCCGAGCGTAGCGAGGCTAGGAATTCAGCTAAGGCAGTCAATCTACTTTGCTGCCGAGTTGAACATATAATTTTTTCTCCGATTGTTTATAATGATATATGTATATTGTATATTTGCAAATTATTACAATTCCCACAATCTTTTTATTTTTCCTGTAGTGATAAATTAAGACAAAATTTGATAGAAATCGCAATTGTTGGAACGGTTGGTTGCTATGGAAATGTATATGTCCATAATAATTATAGTTTGACAACTTATGTCAGACGGTTTATTCCCATGGAGACTAATCACTTTGCTGCCTAGGCAGCAAAGTACTTACTTTGCTGCCTGGACAGAAAAAGTAATACTTTGCTGATTGATATGGGTCTGCAAAATTAATATTTGCTGTCAATCGGAGAAAAAGTATTTTAATTGCAACAATTATACGATCGGGTGGTTTCCGAAGCAAAAAAGGGTATGCTTTAGGCAAAAACAAAAATATTAGTTATAATTCTAAATTAATTGCTGCTTCAATTGATAAGACCGAATTTAAATAATTCTCTCAAAACAATGTGATAATATAATAATTGGAATACGCTTTAAAAAGATCATTTCTTATCATAGCTCAGGGTAATTTTTCAGAAATATAAAGGTGTATTTAAAAATTTAAGGGAATTTTAATAGTATATTATGATATAAGTGTATAAGAGGGCCTTTAAAGCACGCGCGACATATTTCAAAACACGACGCGCAGCGGAGTGTTTTGTAAGTCGCAAGGGCTTTAGAGGCCTCTTATAGACGTATATCATACGCTATTTTTTATTACCAATGCATCATAATCTCAAAAATGTTTTAAATATCAAACTTAAGGGATATATTGACGAATATATTAATCTGTCACATTTGGCATGATCAAATGTTTCTATAGCAACCTTTAAAAAAGTAGGTGCATCATAAATATTATTTTAAGCATCGTTGATTATGATGCATGCGTAATAAAAAGAATATTATATTTAAATGTACATACTCTCCATCATTTAAACAAACTTGTTGTTTTTTAGGATCATTTTCAAAGTGTTATGATAATCTTGGATGTGTCAATACTGATGAAAGTTGGTTCCATTCGACGTATAGACCCGTTAATCTAAAACCGTTAGAGCGTGACATTATTAAAACAGAGTTTATTCTTATAAGAAAAAATAGAACCACTCAAGTAAAAGTAGGTACTAATTTTGTTCTTGTTTTAGCGTCTTATATTAATGGTGTATATGTGAGACACAATAATTGTTATGGCAATAGATAGAAAGAACATCAGTTACTGATTTCGGCACAGCGATATAGAATATATTTACAAGATACATAGTTAGTATACATCATAATATAAAAAGTGAAATATAAATTCAATATTTCCTCAATGAATTGTTCTGCTATATGTCTTCAAGTTAAAATTGGAAATAATACCCAAAAATATTTTATATTTTCTAGATAACGCTTAACACAACTTAAACCAGTATTTAGATGTGAAAGTAATTACAAAAATAGACATTCTCTTGATCACTTTAAAATATCTTTAGTAAATAAAATGATATTCCTGCTTGCAAAAATAAATATATACACTATACAAATCATTATAGTAAGAAATAACATAAATTATAAAACCTATAAAATTAAATATTCAAGTCGATACATCAGTCGATTTTACAGTTTATCGATGAAATAAAATACCACACATAGAAAAAACGTAAATAGCAAAACATCATCAAAGAACAAACTGGTTTCTTTCACCAGTAATTGCTTGATCATTTTCAGCTCGAATTTTATAATATTTTGACTTTTTTAATAATTAAATAAATAAATACAACTGAATTATATGTCAACGTGAAGCTGAAAATAAACAGCATGAGAATTCAAAAATTTTCCAGCATGCTTTCCATTCATCAAACAAAGCGCATCCTATATGGAATTGGGGAAGATCGTGTGATTTAATTCTCTAGTTGTGTTACAGCCAAAACAAGTATAGCTAGGACGATATAATAGTAGGATTTTAACGCATTAACGCCCAAATTATTTTTTTCGTATTAGTTTTTAAAATATCCATAAATACTGCGTAATATGGTCGTTTAATAACGTAATAACCTTATAACCCTAAATATTTATCCTATATAGTAACAAAGCTAAGCTATGTCCTTATTTAGGGACGCCGGGCATTTTCTTGATAATTTCTCCACATAAATCAAACAATTATATTTTAATTATTTATTTTATTTTTCAATATTGGCGTTTATAAGTTTGTATAAGGTGGAAACCGGTGGGTAAACTGTACCAAAATTAAACCCTACCGCAACACATCTTGCCATTACAATTTTATTACTAGTTTCAAACAGATAGTAGTTGTGTTCTTTTAATTTTTCTATTTTTTCACTGATACTAAGGGACATTTTCCTGTTTGGTTATCCCGGATTGTTCCACTTGCCCGGAAACCTTCTTTCAATAGAATAAATATATTGTAGCTACTAAAATAATTGTCAAAATTAACTGTATGTCCTTTAAGATCTTCTACTACAGATAACAGTTTTCTGACTACCCTTGCTCCTAATGGTTTCTGTTCCTGGTTATTTTTTATTCCACAATAAAGAGAAAAATCCGCTGCAACCACATAAGGTCCAAAGTTTGCAGCCAAACCCTAATGGCTTTCCACGTATAAATTGCTTGGTCCATAGTGGCAATAGTATCTAACCATCATTTCATGGTTAAGTGTTTTTGTAATAGTTCTCCCTCCATAAATCTATATATTTACAACCTCAATGAGAGGCTTTATTTTGAAGGATCGATCTCCCTTATTATCAGCAACTTTTTATTATGAAAATGATTTCAGTTCCAAATAATGGTTTTTACTCATTGCATTTTTTACCGAGGGTATTCCAAGATCTTCAGCATCCGGCCAGTAATCTCTTTCGCTAGGGAACGTATCGTATCCGGAAAATATCAGAAAACACACAAATAGTTTCATTTCTTCAATGAGGATGAGTTTTTAGCCATATAGCTTCGCACTTTGTTTTTTTGCGCTTTGATGCTGATTTGTCTGCATCCGAGCTTAGTTTGGATGTGCTTGGAAGTGACAACGAACTCTGCCTTGCTAATACTAACAATGGTATATCATCATCAGGATTTTTATCAGATGGTAACTCAACTTTTACCATTCCAGGAACATCTAAAGCCGACGGTATCTCCAGCTATGCCTCATCGAAATCTTCTTTGTCTGTCAGTTCATCTAAGTCTGGTGGAATACTAGCATATCTATCGTAAGAAAAATGTGTTTGACGCCCAGCGTCCTCATTTGAAGACACTATTATAATGAACTAAATTTGGAAAAAACGAATGCAAAAATTTCAAAATAAAAATTGTGGTAAAAAATTATATACTTTTACTCTATTAGAGTGTATAGAAAAAATGTATTTAGCTTGAAAAACAGTAAAAGCCTAGTTGATCCTGCAAACAGTGCACACTTCTTTAAAAAATACCTTTTTGGCGTATTTTTCGACCTGAGTAAGGTACTGAAATCCAATACCCTATGGTCGCGTTACTCGATGGTGAATTGTTTAGATAAAATAAAACAAAACCTGGACATAAGCAAGTTTCATAAGTTGACAGCAGCGTTTCTAAAAAATCAAAATGTTGGTTTTCGAGCACAGGAAGTGCAAATTTTTACGAAAGAAGACATATCCAAGTTTATGCTTTAGCCGGTACTCTTCGCAGAGCGGAGCTTATAAAAATCACGCCTGACGATATTCAAGATAAAGGAAACCTGATTATTGTGAAGATTTTTTATTGAAAAATCCATACTTTAAGATCCTGTGTTATATCCGAAGACATAAATAATGGAACCTTTTTGAAGATCTATAAAAACTATGCAAATTTACGGCCTCGTACCACCACGCACCGTAGATTTTTTTTATCAATTATAAAAAAGGAAAATGCTCTGTTCAGTGCATAGTACACATTTGGTAAGATGCCCGCAGAGATCTCTACCTATTTACGCCTACCTAACCCAGAACGTCACACAGGTCACAGTTTCAGACGTTCCTCGGCAACGTTTCTAGCAGATTCATGTGAATAAATAAATAAATAAATAAATAAATAAATAAATAGTTTATTAACGGACCAGCCATTGTAGATTTACAAAATAAAAAACCAGATACAGAAAGAAAGATACAGACAAAGTTATTTTAGAAGAAAGAAATTCGCCAGTTTTCTCTTTAATGAGCATAACGAGTCATGGAAAAAGTCCAGCTGTACAACTGCACCAATATTATTCGCTTCACTACAAAACCTTGTTAGAGCAGATGACATACCATAGTTCGTTCTGTGAAAGGGTATATGGAAAAGAGTAAGCTGTCTTAGAGCTCTTTGTGGAACGTGTAGGGAAATTTCGCGTAACAATTCAGCACAGTTAATATGTGAGTTTAGAATTTTATATAGGGTGCATATGTCTAAGAGAAGACGTCGATTTTCCAATGAAGGCATATTTAAAAGTTTCAAAATTTCAGCGCTAACTATGTCCTCTGCCCTAATGCCAAGCTTATAACCTATCAATTTTACAAACTTTCTTTGCACACGTTCAATCCTATTAACATTTTTCTTATAGAATGGGGACCAAACAGGACAAGCGTACTCTAACACAGATCTGACATATGAACAATACAACACCCTAAAGCAATCTATATTCTTAAAGTCGCATAATGATCTTCGAATAAATCCCAGCAACTTCAAAGCCCTATTGGTAATATGCTCAATATGCGTATAAAAATTTAAATTCTTGTCAAACCATACTCCTAGATCTTTTATAGTTATGACTCTCTCTAATTCTGTATCATCAATTTTATAATTATACATTACAGTATTTATTATTTTACAAAACTGCATTACCTTACATTTACCAATATTAAGCTCCATTCCATTCATCCTACTCCACTCGCTCAAGCCATCCAAATCCCGCTGTAACTTCACACAATCATCCACCGATTCAATATCCCTATACAATTTAAAATCATCAGCATACAATAAAAACTTAGAGATTCTAATATAATTTGAAATATCATTAATATATAAATTAAAAAGGAGAGGTGCCAGGTGAGAGCCCTGTGGAACCCCAGATGTGACCAACACTTCCTTTGAAGAATAATTTTTGATTTTTACCATTTGCCTTCGATTAGATAAATAGCTCGTAAACCATCTCAACATGTTTCCATAAATTCCATATCCTTCCAGCTTTGCTATCAATAGATTATGATTCACCTTATCGAAGGCTTTCGAGAAATCTGTGTAAATTGAGTCCACCTGATGCAAGCCTTCCAACGAAGTTTTTAGATCTTGTTCATAAACTAACAAGTTTGTAACTGTGGACTTACCTTTACTGAAGCCATGTTGAAAATCTATAAGGATATTTTGAATAGAAGATCTGATTTTAAAGTCAATAATTGATTCAAAAATTTTTGCAATTAAAGAACCTTTAGAAATAGCTCGGTAGTTACTGACTTGAGATCTATCCCCATTTTTAAAAATTGGTGTCACATAGGATAATTTCCACATATCAGGGAACTCACCTCCGGCAATAGACAAATTAAACAAAATAGACAAAATGTGCGACAAAATACAAGTACAATGTTTTAAAAATATCACTGGTATATTATCTGGACCCACACACAGGTGATCTTTTAGTTTACAAATTGCATTAAAAATATCCATTTCGGTAATATCACAGCTACCCACTTCCACACTCTTCACTATATTAACATCATAAATCTCACAGTCATCATTGCTGTAAAGAGAGGAGAAATAATCTGAAAAATAGTCAGCTATAATAAATGCGTTATCAGATGACTGCGTATTATGAGACATTACTGATGGTATATCATAATTCTTGTTTTTTGTGTTGATATACTTCCAGAAATTTTTACTGTCGGCCCTAATAGAATTTTCTAGATTTTCAATATAATTCTTATAACAAATATCTGATAGCAATTTGCACTCCATTCTCAGCTCAGAGAATGCATTATAGTCGCTTCTCAGTTTGGTATGTTTAAAATTGTTGTGAGCTATCTTTTTTTTAAAGATTAATTCCTTTAATTCATCGCTGAACCAAGGACTAGAGAATTTAGGTTTTTTTGTTCTTTTTCTTGGCACAAACAAATTATAAGTCTTATAAACAATATCATAAAACATACCAACAGCAACGCCAACACTATGAGCACTTAAAAGTGCTTTCCAATTGAAACTGGCCAAAAAGTTATTTACCTCAATAAAATTAGCTGACTTAAAATCAAAATATTCATAATCAAAGTCAATTGACTGATCCGAAACCCGTGACACTGAGCACAAATCAAAAGAAAGGGCCGGATGGTAACTGTCGACGGGGAGCAGCGGATGATCCGCCATAACAACCTCAATCCCTAAGTTAGTAAAAATTAAATCTAAAAAATTTCCCATGACATTAGGAATACAATTTACCTGTTTTAGATTTAGATATGCAAAGAAATCAGACAACACTACGCCCCGAGAGGACAAATCACCAACCGCCCCAGTCCCATAGTCATCATTTATCCACCGAACATTGGGCACATTAAAGTCTCCGACAAAAAAAACCATATTTTGACACTCCGCGCTCTCGATGATCTCTTCCACCGCAGAGCAATAACCATCATACAATTCCTCACTGGACTGTGGTGGCAAATACACTACACCAAGCAAGGTTTTACTACTACCTTTTGCCAAAGTCACAAATATGCATTCAATACTATCCACAGATGTCATAACCCGTTTAGCAACTATATTCAGGTTAACGGCAATCAGCACGCCGCCTCCCCTAGTATGGCAACTGCTTTTCTGGCTTCTATCACACCGAAAAGTTAAATAATTTTTAAGACCCAATTCACCATCTAGAATGTCATCATTTAGCCATGTTTCCGTAAATATGATTACATCATACAAATCCTTATCTATAGAAGTCGACAGCTCTCTCAGTTTCGTTCTAATGCCCCTTACATTCTGATAGTAAACCTGAAGTTGATCCATTGAGCTTACCATCGATTTCTTCCCTGGAACCTCCCTCGAAAATTTACTCCTCGCCCACTCTGCCTAAAGTTATGTTGTTGATAATAGTTGCCATCATTGCCAGAACTGGGTTGATCAGAATATGTGTGCTGAACTCTCGGTGGTAAATTTTCATTGGTGTTGGTGAAATTGTTCCCAATCCGAGCACCCCGCCTAAAATTATTATTCTGTTGCGCATTGTTATCATTACTAGCGGCATTAAATTGACCGAAATAAGTGGCATGACTTCCCTGTTCCATATTTTTATTAGTATTACGATGACTTTTAAAGTTAAATCTGCGATAGACTATATTGGCTGGCCAGAATTCCGGGCAATTGAGGGAACTATAATGATCGTTGCTTATGCCAATCTTAGAGGAGTTAGTCTTCCCGACAGTATTGAGCTGCTCAACTATCAAATCCTCATTTTTTACACCAAGCTTGTTCCTTATAAAGTTTCTAACTGAGACTTCATTAGATTTCTTTGTCACATGTCCCAGGTATATCCACATCATTCCGACTTCTCCCCTAAAGTCGTCCATCCCATCACACCCCGAACCCTTGGTAATAATATGGTCAAATGTACTCCTTCCCATTACATGATTACCACCTGCACTTGCAGCAGTGAGCTCACCCAACCTAGAACTGTAATATGCTCCCAGGGCATCATTAACTGCATGCTTCATTTGTTGGGCTGAAATAGTAGAATTCAGCATCTGTTTATTTGGGTTGTCTGTTTCTATTGATGGATCACTTTGCATTTCGGGACACCGCCCTTACCATAATTAATTGATCTTTAAATTCTTCAAGCTGTTGAGTGAGTTTGCATTGCAATACATCAAACTTTTCTGTATAAGCCTTTGTAAGATCCTTCTTTAGGGAGGTTATGGAAATTTCAAAATCATTTTTCAACTGTGTTATATGATTATGGAGATCCGATGTTGGAGTCGCATCCTTAGCAGTGGGAGTGCATTTAGCGCATGCGAAAATCATTATTCGCTTGTTAAGCTGCGTCACTTGTGCCTCAGATCTAGTTAGTCTGGAACAGCCCAGGCAGAAAGCCTCACCACAATAGTCACAAATCATCTTGAATTTAATATCCTCTGATGTCAGAGTTTTAGTACACTTTGAACATGCCATTATTGTTTTATTTTATGAAAAACCCCCGTAAACACAAATTCAAATCTCGGGAGTAAACAGCAAAAAATATTGTTTATTTTATTTTGGGTATTCTTATCTCTAACCGCCGATGTGTATGGGTTTTTATAATTCAATCCCAAATTCAGATAGAACGAATCATGAAGGAAAAAAGGCTTTATGCAACCAAGCTGCAGTGCACCAAAAACACAAATATGTACACTAGTTTCACACAACCGAGACCTTCAGAATGATACCAAACAAACTAAATTCTTAAAACAAACGATACGTAAATTTAATAAAATTCTCCTGTAGCTATTCACAACAACCTATCACGGCGAATAGTACTCCACTACTCCCTAGTACTCCCCCTTGAGACAACATCCATCTGGTAAGATTGCATATAAGCTCAAAGCATTTTTAAAGGAGAGAACATACTATAATTTGTGAAGGAATAACCAACATAAAACGTCTCGGAGGCTGGAAATCAACTGATGTTGCTAAAGCTTACCTGGAGGACTCAGAAAAACATAATAAAACCATTTCAAATAAAATTCTTTCATATACTAAGAACTTGCAACCGATGCCGTCTCCGTCGTCATCATCCTCATGCACTTTGCAATCTACGAGCGATGCTTTGAGCAGCCAGTTACCATCAACTAACTACGCTAACCGGCTATTCTAACACATTTGCAGAATGCAACAAATTGTGTTTTTAACATTAGTATTCAGAATAATTAGTAGTCATTCGCTTTGTGATTCTTTAGTTTAACTTAATTTCATTTATCTGTGTAAATCCACCTTTAATCTATTCGATTTACAAATTAATAATAATAAAGCACTCTTCTGAATGTCAATATCATTTTCGAGGTATCAACTTTTACCTGGACCTTTTAATATGCTTTTTAAATTTGTATGCGGTCGTAGAAAAAACAATGTTTCCAACTCATGCGTAAAGTGCCTTTCCCGCACTCGACTGCTTCGCATCGTTCGGGTAACGACAATCGCGTGCGGGAAAGTATCACTTTCGGCACTTGTTAGGAGAATAACTATTTTCAAACGGCGCCGCGGCGGTAGTAACTTTTTGAACAAACTTTGGACTAAACTGATATACGGCCGGCAAGGAACACGCTCATGCTTATCGTACATTCTATAAATAAAATATGAACTATAAACTAAACTATCTAACTAAAATTTGTAGTTTGGCGGCTCGAAATTCCAAGCGTCTTTATATGAAAACGCTGCGCTGGGCGGAAATGAGTTAAGGCTCTTGCAATTGAAATCGTGCATATGATACGGTTTCAATTGTAGGAGCCCTAAAATTCCAATATCGTCCTAGCTATACGTATACGTGTCTTGGCTGCAACGCAACTACAGAATTAAATCATACAGAATACAATATAATGCAATATTCTTCCAGAATAGTGTGGAATTGATGAATGATTATAATACTCTTGATTCTAATACCAACTATTGGCCAATCGTGTTGCCGAAGCTCAAGGTTTGATTGATACAACGCTAAGAATCCTTCAACAACCGACCAATAGCTGCAGCCCACCACCGAATTACATTCACATAATCCAAATGAAAACGATATGGTTTAGTTGCCTTCCCACATTTTATTTAGATATTTATTACCATGTAGTCCTCCCTAGGTCATTGGTTATTTCCCTGTTTTCTAACAGCCTCTTATTCATCTTCCAGATCATTGACTAAAGCGTTAAGTTTACCGATAATACACAACACAAGCACAACTCACTGCTAACCACATGTAATATAATCAACTGCAATACCGTTCTTCTGAAACCATGCCCCCGATTCAAATAAAATAGCTTCATTTTTGTCTTGAAGAAGACAATTGTGCACTTCATTTATATTCGTTGACACTTCAATACTAGTTAGCATGTTCTGACTGTCAGCCCCAGTTTTGTTCCTCCTGATAGATTTTTATTTTAATCGTCTTAATTTGCTTTAAATGGATGTTGTCTGTCTTAATTAGTTAAGACACTCTTTTATTAGGATCCAAAATCTTAAGCTTCTGGCCGTTAATTTCAGTCACATAATCCTGCTTTGCATTAAAAACAATGTGTGCTCTGATTAAAAATTTTAGTGTGATCATTGATTGCTTTATTATTACAGGTAAGCTTTCTTATTTCTTTTCGCAGTTCCAAAAACATTTCCTTACATATATATATTATATTTTCCTGATTTCCATCATTCTTCGCCACAGAGTCACCCTTGAATCTGCTCTTACTTTCAACCACTATATTCAGCTTGGGAACTTGCCTCACCTATAATCTACATTCAGATCAATAAAAAAGCCCATTTCTCTGTGTCAAAAAAATTTTTAGCTCATCAAACGTAAGGTCCTGTAATTCTTGAATTCTCATAATCAGTATTAAATAAAACTGTTTCTCCTCTCTTTTACTATATATGCCTAGCTATAACCAAATTAAATCTATCGAAAAATCATCTGGCTTTGGTACCAACATATTGGTGGAATAAAACTTTTTCAGCTAATTTGGTGGTTTAGAATTATTCATCATCCCATATGTTTGTGTCACAGACATGAGAAGCTGCATACTGACCAACTGGTGTACAGCTATTAGGTACAGTCTCTTACTGTTCCTCTTCTTCACATTCTGTTTCTGTACTTTGATTTACTCGAAAAAAAGGGTCTTGTCATTTGGTGCACTAAGTTTGGTTTTTCGCTCCCGTTCTTTTCGAGTAAGAGGCCTGACCATATTCCATTTAGCTTGTATTGGTTTAGATCGCCCATCTACTCAAAATAGAAGATGCTTTTAAGTAATTGCAATGTTCGATTTTGCTTCAAACAAATACACTAAACCAATCCCTATATTAACATATTTTCTCCGTTACAGCATGAAATATTTTACCAAGTAATCAGCGCTACAGAAGATTCTTTAAAAAGTGCCGGCTTTACGAAAGGAATATTTCTTTTCATGTTAATACATGACTTTACTAGTAACGGATACGCTGGATGGATAAAGGTAAACATGTATATCGAAAATTAGAATATATTGGTTAGACAAGTGGTCTCGGATAAATTGCTTAAATAATTAATTTGACAGTTCTTGACATTCTCAATTATAACAAAGTTTAATAATAAACAAAGAATAAAAGATAAGACAACAAATCAATCCAAATTAACCCAAATGTTCATGAAGTGATTAAATTGGAGTGGAAGCAAAGGAATTTTGATATAGTTTAATATCGCAAGACAATTTAGGATAGTTTGGGATTAATTGCAGAATGCCCAATTCATTTTTGATCAGCGTACGAGACATACTTTTAACAACTATATTACAACCCTGCAATATTTAGCAGTTTTGGATTAAGGATTTTTTCCTATGTCAATAGTATTTGCCAAACCCACAAAACTAGAGAACCATAAGTTTAGAATTTAGTAGTTTTGTTGCACGAAAGATTGTTTGAAGACGTTTTCCGTTTCTTCCCATGATGCCATTTCCTATTGGAGATTATCACAGCCATGATGTTCTTCCTGCACATCTCTTGCTCCTTATGGCTATATTATGGTTGTAAAAGCATACAGAATAGCGATGTCGATCACTTAACGTATATTGTTGGTAACGGGCTTTATAATACACATGGCAATTGGTTCCTCACCTTCCTGCAACTGCAAGATGACTTCGCTTACACGTTAATCAGAAGAGGAGACACGAGACACCCATGCGGCGTTCTTGGTAATATTATAATTGAATTAGATAATTGATCTCCTATTCTAACTTTAGCTCCATGATTCCAATAGAGGTGAAGTTCATTTTAATTTCGCGGCTCGCTATACAGAGTACAAATGTTGAATGCCTCTTCAAAATCTATAAAACAAGCATGCAATGAACAATTATTGTAAACAGTGCTCTCCTGGTAGGTACCCATTTTTGTTCTAAATACTACTTCATTATTGCTGATTTCCGTGTTCAATTCAAAAAATAATTTATTGAGAATAATATTCAGCAGTTCCTTAAGAGTGTGACTTATTCCTGAAATAGTTCTATAATTAGAGCGACCGTTAGTTCAAAGAAACTGATGCAGCTCTTTCGACGATTAAACCTGCCGATAATTTGGGTTAAAGACGTCATACCAGGGTTTCCCTTTTTAACAAATTTGTTCAAATTATCCACAAATTTGAATTATTGCGATATTTAAAAATTGTATATTTTTGCATATATGATACAATAAATTAGCAAATAATTTATACGGGGCCATCTTCATCTTCTTCCTGCAATTAACTATCGACTGCTAAATATTTATTCTAATTCCCTCCATGTATTGTGATTCTTCATCTTTTCTTCAAATTCTTCTTTGTAATTGTTTTCGTAACATTTATCTATTTCATCAGAGGCCGAAATAATTGAATGCTTCGATGGACGTGGTGGACAACAAACACCATTTCTCTTCTATTTGTCTGGATAGATATCCCAAGAATCCTCGGATCGTAAATTTGTTATCAATCATCATCTACGGCTAATCCCTTCGCTTCTGATGTAGTCTCTCATAATATCCAACGTATTCAAATAGCTCTTTGATTTGCAAGAAATTTGTTAGCAGCTATGAGTAGTCATTGTCATTGTCTCCAGCGATTATCATGATGGGTGGAAAAATGCTTATTGAACACGTCATGTTTTAATTTATTTGGAATGAGGCTTTCAATATAGCTTGATTCGTCCTGATATTTCAACTACCTGATATACATTTCTCACTTTGACAGTGTACAAGGATACATGCAATTCTAGACGTATATAAATTATTTAGTGTGGTATATAAATTATTTAGTGTGACTCTATTTTGATTTTGACATATTCATATTCAGACCTGGATATTACGAAGCACGGTAGAATTTTATAAGAATTTCCTGAATTGCTTCCAGTAATATCTTGTGAACTGTCTGTAGTCAGGCTTGGTGATATAGTGCAACCGATACTAACTCCTCGATTTACCTTAATTTTCTTTATACCCTGTTTTTACGCATAATACGGCGGTTTTGTAAATATAGAATGTAAGGTCGATTCTGGAGTTGTGTAGAGCTTCCAGAATAGCGCTAGTTTTGATTGAGTTCGACACTCTTTCATAAACGACTAATGGCAGGCACATGGGATCAATACAGAATTGCTCTAACGAACTACAACAAAGCCATCAGGGAGGCAAAAAGGAATTCATGGGAAACCTTCTGCCAGGGCATAACAGATGCACCTGGCAGTGCAAGGATCCATAGAATCCTCTCTAGAGAACCCGTTCAGGAGTTAGGATCGCTAAAACGACCTGACGGGTCCCTTACGGAATCTGGCATGAAGACGTTGGAGCTTCTGGCTAGGACTCATTTCGCGGGATGTCGGATTTTGTATAATGATGAGGAGGAGCCTGTTTGGGACCGAGCAAATCGGCAAAACGCGGGCGACTGGATTGTCCCCAAGAACATCATTAATGCATCAACAATTAAAAGTGCTATTCTATCGTTTCAGCCTTTTAAATCACCTGGTGAGGACGGAATATTTCCAGCACTGCTGCAGAACGGTCTGGAAGTATTAACACCGTTCTTAATCAAACTTTTTAGAGCCAGCCTAGCGAGTAATTATATACCTAACAGCTGGACTAAATTCAGAGTGGTGTACATCACAAAAATGGGACGTAGGGAATCAACACCTAACTCATGGAGACCTATAAGTCTGACCTCCTTTCTGTTGAAATGCCTGGAAAAGATACTCGACGTGCACATTAGAACGGGTGCACTTGGTGAGTATTCACTGAATGCTCACCAATATGCGTATCAGACCGGCAAATCTACAGAACTAGCACTAAACAACCTTGTCGGGAACATAACACAACCGTTAGAAAGCAAGACTATCCGCGATGGGTGTGTTCTTAGACATCGAAGGAGCATTCAATAATGCATTACCAAACTCCTCATACACAGCATTAGCTGAAGGAGGGGTTGAACCACAAATAAGGAACTGGATCGGAAGTAAAACTTAAACTGCAGAGTGGGCACAACAACCCTACAGGGGGAGAGCTACAGATTCAGGGCTGTTAGAGGATGTCCGCAGGGCGGGGTTTTGTCGCCCCTCCTGTGGTCTCTCCTGATGCATGTTCTGCTGGCGGTCCTCTCGCCGTGGGATGTGGAGGTGCAGGCATACGCGGATGATCTAGTAATACTGATAAGAAGCAACTTGCAAAGAACTATTTCAGAGGATCTGCAAGAGGTGCTAACCGTGGTCTATGACTGGTGTGAAAGGGAACAACTATCTGTGAACCCACACAAAACAGTTATAGTACCGTTCACAAGGAAGAAAAGGCTGGAAGACCTAAGACCACCTTCACTCAAATTAGAAACTATCCCATTTGCGAATACAGTGAAGTATCTGGGAATTACCTTAGATAAAACACTTAACTGGAATGCGCATCTGGATAAAATTGCCGCAAAAGCGAAACTGTCATTATGGACCTGCAGACGCATTTGCGACAAAACATGGGGCATGCATCCCAAACAAATGCACTGGCTCTATACCGCGGTCATAAGACCAATGATAACATATGGGGCAGTAGCTTGGTACTCTAAGAGCTTACAGAGCTCCGCGAGAATCAAATTATCTACCTTACAAAGACAAGCGTGTCTGGCAATTAGTGCCGCTTTCGGCACTTCACCCACGGCAGCGCTTGAGTGTCTTCTAAATCTGCCACCTCTTCAAATAGTGCTGGAGAGGGAGGCTAGATGGGCGACGTATAGATTGACACAGGCGGTGATCAACAATCCGCAGGCGATCATCATGGTGCTCAACAGGCTGGAAAATGCCAATGAGCGGGACAGTGTGTTGGGTCTACCATCAGATGTTATGCCTACCAAAACCACCTATTACCATGCCTATGACGTCCTCCTACCAGAGAGAAACGAATGGGCGAAGGACTCTGAAAATCTGAGAAGAACAGAGAATAGTTGGTTCACTGACGGCTCCAAGACCAATGATGGTACGGGAGCCGCTGCATGGAATAAAAATGGTAAGGTTGAGCTTAAATGGTCCCTAGGCAAACATGCAACCATTTTTCAAGCTGAAGTTAAGGCCATTGATATGACTGCACAGTGGCTCATCGATAGAAACTGGAAAGGCAAGTCAATCAAAATTTTCTCGGACAGTCAAGCAGCTCTAAAAGCTATTGATTCTAGCCGTTGTTCATCCAAGACAGTCTGGAACTGCCAGGAACTACTCACCAAACTAGGGAGAGAAAACAAACTTACACTGATCTGGATACCTGGACATACAGGTTATGAAGGCAACGAAAAGGCTGTTGCTCTTGCGAAGCAGGCGGCCTCAACGGCCTTCATAGGACCAGAACCAGTACTGGGAGTAGCTTATAACACAGTTAAAGAAGCCCTCTCCAGGTGGACACAAAATCAATTTGTAGATAAATGGAGAGAGTTACCAGGCCTAACTCATTCAAAGGTGGCGGTGAATCTGCCATCAGGAGTGAGAACCGGAGAGCTTCTTCAACTTGGCCGGCAGCAGGTACAGGCTGTAGTTGGCATGTACACTGGCCATTGTCGGCTATGAAGCTACATGAACAAGATAGGGCTCTTCGAAGAAACGGAAAGCCGCTTGTGCTTGGAGGACGAAGAAACAATGGAGCATGTTATATGCCACTGTCCAGCAATGGAAAGAACCAGACAGTCTTTGGAAATACTCAAATCACACTTGCAGATTTGAAAACTATCCACCCCAGAAAGCTGTTCGATTTCTTGAAAAGGATCGAACCTCTGGCATAGTGGAAAACACAGATGTGAGCCACAATAGACCAAGGGTCGCAGTGGAGGGTCCTATTTGGACCCACTCACGTGTACAAATACAATACAAATACAATGGCAGGTGCGGTAAAATGTTCAGAAGTTTTTTCTAATCATGGCTTAACTGTTGGGTCTGGTTGTATTTTGAGGATTTGTTATTCTTGGATACGTGTGGATAAGTATCTGGGTCACTTTGGCAATTAATATCCTTCCACGGCAGTGACATCTCCTATCTCCGATTTTTAATTCTACCTAATCTCACACAGTGCCTTTTTAACCTCCTCGCTATGTCTCTCCGGAATATCATATGAATTTGTGTTTATAATAAACGGTCTCGATATTAAGTTAATTGGTTTCTCATTTTGGGGAGGGTGTGCTGCTATATAATTCTGAGTAAAATTCTCAACCGCTGTCTAAAGGTATGATTTCGGTAGAACTGCTGACAGTACACGTCTGGCCGCGACGCGGACGTATGGCAGTCAAGCACCGATCTTTAGGAAAATAATATATGTTTCGGACACTCTAGCGAAAACACATATATTATTTTCCTTAAGATCGGTGCTTGACTGCCAGACGTCGCGGCCAGACGTTACTGCCAGCAGTTCTACCGAAACCATACCTTTACCCTACTGGATTGTACTCCTTTCCTTGGCCTTTTTCCTTTTGAATAACTTCATGTTGTTAGATCAATTTCATCATGATCTTTGCGTTGTGAGCTCTAAGGTCTCTACAGAAAACTTTATTCGCGGTTCCATTCATTTCTTGATACTGCATACGTTTTTGCTATTCTTGAATGGTTTTTCACGATATTTGTTTGCTTTATGCTGTTATCAGTTGATGTTGGATATCTGTTGGTTATTGATTTTGGATCTAGAACTGACATAAAACTGTGGCATCCTTCGTGTTATTTTTTTACATGCATTGTATGTAGTCTATCTCATCCTTTGTAGAATTGTTAGGACTCACCTAAGTTCATTTTCCTTGGGACGATTCTTTGAGGTAATTATTCGTAGCCATAAAAATAATTTGGTTGAAGGAATTTACCAACAGAATAATCATTATCCATCTCTTGTTGCCATTTATGACGTTAACGTCTCCCATGTTTAGTTATTGCTGCTCTAGAACTGGTTAAATTTTGGGTCATTCTTAAACTGATTTCGGTATGACGTTTTAGGAATTCATAGTACCATTTTCTCCCTGGGCGATCATCAGTAAAATAATTTTTTATTTTTTAATTTTTTACCAAAAAAGCTACACTTTCTATAAGTTGCTCAATTGTGACCGGAAACCCAGATTTACTCACAGATATAATCCAGTCGGCCAATTTTGCTACGGGTCTTTTTCAGTACCTTCACGTTGTTAGCTTCATTTTGTCACTATCTTTGCGTTCTAAGCTCTAAGGTCTCTATAGTGCTCTTGGTTCTATGCATTTCTCGATATTGCAATGTGTCTTTGCAGACCACGCTTTTCCACCATAAGTGGCTGCGATTCTTGAGAGGCTTTGCATGGTATTTGTCTGCTGTTATCAGTTGATGCTGGAATTCTGTTGGGCTATTAATTAGATTTGGATCTAGAACTGATGCAAAACTGAGGTATCCTTGGTAATGTATTTTTTACATGCATAGTATGTAGTCCGTCTCATTCTCTGTAGAGTTGTTCGGACTCGTCTACGACCCCCAGCGGTTTTATTCGCAGCATTAAGATTATGTGGTTGAAAGAAGTTACCAACAGAGCAAGCTAAATTTAGATTATATGTAAATGAACGGATGACTAAAATTTGATACTCAGTATCAACTAGCTTAACATTTAGATAGGGGCGAGTATGTTTGGTTCATATATGTAGAAACCGTCAAGTTAGGGGAATAGAAAAAAATCAAAACTTGTTAAAACGATATATATTAAAAGCCAGTGAAAACCGTAAGAAATTGTTTCCTTTTTCTTTTGATAACAGGCCACCCTGTCGAGGGGAACGCATTTAATTTTTTATATTAGATAACGAAGCTGGAAAGCCTCATCTTGAAAATATATTCAAGCTTTCACTGTATCGTCCATTTGGCCAGCAGTTTATATTTATTTTTATGGTAACATCACAGCTTAGTACAATCAGCTAGGACACTCCGCTCGTGAGAACGGTTTGCGCCGATCCTTGCGCATGGCGCCATTATGGGGAAGATCACGGCACTAGCGTCGGTAGCGGCTATTTGTTCCTTAGATTTTGAATTAATTGAACATAGGCGTAGTTAAAAGTGTTGATACCGATTTCGTGTTTTTATAACTAGCGATATCATGAGTTTCTCAAAGATGGGACACGTTTGTGCCGGTAAAGGATGTATTAATAAAAAATATAATTGTGATAGGAGCTTCTTTCGGTTTCCTACTGATAAAAATAGGTAAGTATCTAATTATAACTACGATATATGTAATATTTTCACGGCTTAGTACAAAGCTGTGATATTTTGTTGGGTCCACATTTCAACTTGAATATTCTTATTGTATATTATGGGCATGTCTGTGCAAAGCAATGAAAGTTTTGTCATATCATGCCATCATTCTTTATGTCATCAACTTACTTCGTAATTATATACTGGTAATAGTTGTTTGTATGTTTAAAGCGCAAAGTAACGGATTACCGCCTGACAAAGAATGTTACTGTAATCTTTCGAAAACGGCAATATTATTTTGCGCTCGAAAAACACACAGAACTATTTCTACAGCCCCATTTTTATAAATTAAATGCACATATTTCTCTATACTTATTCTGAAATTTGCAAATGACTCTCAGTTTTGACATATTGTATTCGGGCTTCGGGCATATTTAGAACAGGAATGCCAGCAACAAACTGTAACAAACGCACAGCTGTCATTTATTTATCTTCGGTTTCCATAACCATTCATAGCACACTCGACGGAAAAAGTGAGAATTTTCTCAAAATACTTGCAGTAATAGTATATTGTGCAACAAGTGTTGAAGTGCAATTTATGTCACTCGCCTACGGCTCGTGCCATCAAACTTCACACTCGTGTGAAAAGTGATTTTTCACACGCGTTACATACTGTACTTTTTTCTACGAATGCAAATAATATTACTATTATATAATATTTATCAGATATATACCTAGTTTACAAAGACCATACAAACACTTCTACAGCAATTTGTGTAACTAGTTAATGAGTAGCTATTGACATGCCAGGGCTGGGACAACACCCTACCCGTGGCGTCCTTTTAGTGCTTCGCCCTTAAATTTTGGAGTTATTCTTTTCATATCTTTGGAAAATGGCGCCATTCATCGGCCGTCTCCTCTTATGGCTTTGCCTTCCCCCGGGGGACCCATTTTTGACATATTCGGAAAAGGGAGCATCCGGGGGTGAAGCCCTAAATTGGGACTCCTTAAGGCCCAAAGCCCTGAAATGGGGCCCCTGGTGGGCGAATCTTTTGAATGGGGCCCCCCGGCGCGGCGTGGGTGTCTCATATTTGACACATTTGGAAAAGAGGTTCTCCCCCTGGGGTGAAGCCCTAAAATGGGGCCCCAGGGAGGGCAAAACCCTAGAATGTGGCCTATGATACGGGAGTCCCATTTTTTACAGATAAAAAAATGGGGCCCCCTGAGGCGAAGCCCTAAAATTGGCCCCAAGCCTTAAAAGGGGGCCCCTGGTATGAGAGTTCAATTTTCTACAGTTTTTCAAAAAGGGGCTTCTGGGGGGGGTGAAGCCCTAAAATTGAGCCCACTTTTTTACAGATCTGGGAATGGGCCTCTGAGGGCGAAGCTCTAAAACGGAGAAGAAGCTCTTTCATCTAAATACCCGCATAAGCGTGTGAAAAGTACACTTTGCCCACGTTGTATGCAAAGTATATTTTTCACGCGATGTTTGAAATGTCCAGTTTTCAAGAGCAGTTGTTAGTGCGTTTTTGCCTATTATCAAGGCAGTCGAGGTAAAAATTATATTTAAGAGTTCGCATTTTATAAAAATATTAACTTTAATTTTAAAAATATAAAAAAAAATTAATCATATGGAGGAATCAATACAATTATTATAGTGTAGGTACTTTTAGTCACAAACGGTTTTGATGTCAATTTATTTTCGCTTCGCCCTCAAAATAGTGTATCTATTGTTAAGAAATAAATAATAAAATTGTAAAATATTCAAAATACCCATGTAATCATTGCATTTTTTACTGATTCCTTTCAAATGTATGTATTTTTGTATTTATTTTAATATAATTACCTAATGTTTATTTGTGGTTTGACCATATTTTATGTTTGTTTTATTTTTCGACTTGTGAAATTACACCATGTATAACTGTTCCAATATGTTGATTAATTTATTTTTCCTTCATAAATACGATAATCACTAATAATCGGCATAGCACCTAGCACCCGAGTTTAACCAATAACCTGAAAATACGGTACTGTTATTCAAAAATAAAATATCCTTAATACGGCGCTGGATCCTCTCCCCGGTGCGAGAGCGACAGCGCGAGTTTCGCCTATCTTGCATCTTTTTCTGTTCCGGGCTAATATTTCAATGGTGCCGGCCGAGAGACTTCCAGCTGATTGTTATACTAAGCTGTGGTAACATATTCAAATGAAACATAATATTTTAATCATTCGTAGCATATTACAAGAGTCTTGAAGGACCGAACTATAAAGTGCAATGTTATTTCTGTCGACTGGCATGCCGGAGCTGAACCACTATACGATCAAGCAGTCGCAAATGCAAGGGTTGTTGCCCTAGAAATAATACATTTGTTGAAGTTTTTAAAAGTTAGTAAGTTAGGAAATTGATTAGGATTAATAAATTTATTATATCAAAGGCTTGTAGGAGAGTCATGAATTAGCTTTGGACCAGATACATCTGATTGGGCACGGCATTGGAGCTCACATTGCAGGTTATGTTGGATATGCTGTTAAAATGCATAAAATAACAGGTATAATTTGAAAATGTTAACGCTGATTCCAAATATTATTAAGTATTCAATGTACATTTTCAATATGCAAAGCGAAATATGATATTCATCTATCCAGGATGAGTTTGAATATTAGCTGAGTACTAAGATTTTTTTCAAGGTTTAGATCCGAGTGGTCCGCGATTTGAGGGAATGCCGGTTCACGTTAGGCTAGATGCAGCAGATGCAGACTATGTAGAAGTCTTGCACACAGATGCGATGAACTGTAAGTACCATTGAGAAACAATAAAAGTAATTAATAAATAGATTTATCAAATCATAAAATTGTTATTAATTATATGACCTAATGGTAATTATCTGAAAAAAAGTTGACTCATCTAATTATCTTTAGTTTAGCCATAACAAAGCAAATGTTAAGTTTGTCATATAATTTTAATTTTAAGGTCTCCTTTTGTGTAATTAGATCTGAATAAATATATGTAAAATCCACTATAATTCATCAAATAAATTTGTTACTATTTTTAAGTAAAATATTCTGTCATTATGTACACTAGCCACATAGATAGGGCTTTCCGAAGAAACGGAATGCCGCTTGTGCTTGGAGGATGACGAAACAATGGAGCATGTTTTGTGCCACTGTCCAGCAATGGAAAAACCAGACAAACAGTGTTTGGAAATTCTCAAATTACACTTGTAGATTTGAAAACTATCGACCCTAGAAAGCTAGTTGTCTTCATAGAAAGGATCGAGCCTCTAGCCTAGTGGAAACCATGTGTGGGCCACAACAGACCAAAGGTCGCAGTGGTAGGCTTCATGTGGGCCCACTCATGTGTACGAATAAGAATACTCAGATTTGGGAATAATAACATAATATAATACATGGAATTGAAAAATTTGCTACTTTTTATTTTTAGCTAACAGTCAAGGGGCTAAAGCAATTTTAGGACATACCGATTTCTTTATAAATGATGCAGAACTGCAGCCAGGATGCCCAGAACATCAAACATCGTACGACTTATTTTCAGTCACCAGAGATATGTTAAATGCGGGAGAGGTCTTGCCAGGCTGTAGTCATAAGAGAGCGTACAAATACTATATTGAGTCATTAGAAATAGAAGAATGTACATTTCTTGGAATAAAATGTGGAAGCTATTTGGAATTTCGGCAGGTAAAAAATCAAGTAAAACCAGGTCATTCTAAACTATTTTAGATTTAGTTTGTATATGAAAACGTCTTTCTTTAAACATAAATCCAATGATTAAAAATTAAAATTCTATATGCAATTACAGTTCTTTTCATTTTAGCCTCAAAAATAAAATCTATTCCGAATGTCTAAAAGTCCGTTTAATCTCCAGCAGATAACTTCCAAACTTAAAAATAACATATCATTTAATTTATTTGTAACGTTACACAGGATATTTCTCCAAAATCCAATACTAATGCTATATTTTATTATAAATATGATACAAAACCAATTCACTGATATGCTTGTAATTGCAGTTTTCCAAAATGAACCCCAGGTTTTTCAAATTGAACCCAATGGTTCTATCTGCTATAATTTTATTTTTAAATAAATACAGTCATATCTCCTTATTTATTTATTTGTGCACATTAAAAAAACTACAAAAAACTAGTTAAATGCTACAATATTTTAAATGTCGCAAAAATATTTACAAGTAGTACAAACATATATTTTTTTGGACCCACACCAACACCTGCACTCGTCTGCATCACACTCATTGCAAAATCACGCTCCTGATATTTCTTTTGATTTTGGCTGACTGCGTAGCTTATTTGGTTTAGCAATGACATCGTCATCCAGTTTTCTTTTTAACGGATCAATCTTTTTGCTAGTATTTTTATCCTTGGCCTCTAATTGTTCTTTGTATCGTGTTGTGGTTAACTCTTTAGCTTTTTTCATGCTTGTATTCGCTTTACAAACGAGGAGCAAGGTAGTGGTGCGATTACGTCCAAAGAATATCATAACTTGACATCTATTTTAGCAAGTGTGGGGTCCGGAGTCGAGCATTTTCTTTGAGCTACTAACTTGTTTTTAGTGACATCAACGGCACATCATGATCGTCACTAATTGATCCGTTGTCAGTATTGTTGGTGACAATTGCAAGATCACCAGATTTCAAACTATTAGAAGCATTAAAATCAGACTCATTAAATACATGCCTATATTTTAAATCCATTAGCAGCAATTTGGATTGTTGCTGCTCTAGAATAGGCCTCATTAAGAAGTCCTGCACACTTGGTAATTACTTACTGTTCTTCTAGGATTATTTCTCAGCCATTTTTCTGAAGCTTGCGTATAGTAGATTTCCATTGGTTTAAAAAGAGACCTGTCCGCAGGTTGAAAACTCATCAAGCAGTCATGTACAAAAGAGTTCTGAATTAATGTATCCGGAGTCTGATATTTTAACGAGGCTCCTGCAGGTGCTGCATTGTTTAATTCATAAGTAAAATGTTCCACTAGCTACTGAACCCACCGCCTTATCTCCTTTAAGTGTTACAATTTTTTGGCACTTTTTAGCCACAGTGGAAAACAAAGACTCATCCATATTGAGAATAGAAGTAGTAACAGACAAAAGGTAACTTTCTTTGCAAAGCACGTGGCCACGTGGCCACTTGTTGCAACGGTTAGCACGGTCCATCATATTTCAGATGTATATGATGGGTACTTTTGATCTAATATCCAAAGATGTCGCCACTGGTATTACATTCGGCTAACAGGGGTTCAATATGGACTACTTTACCCTACTTATACTAATTAAGATATAAACTTATAAGATATGATATAAGTCTTGGTAGCAGCGGTTTAGCCACGATGCCTATATTTTTCCATTTAGGGAAAATGTCCTACTATATTTTTCCTTTTAGGGAAAATGTACTACTTGTGGTCAGAATTGTAGGACATTTGGACTTGTGACTTACTCAGAACCAAATAATGGATCATATTTTTTGCAGACTGATTCAAAACGGCCTTATTGTAGTAAGTATTTTGAATATAATACACTATTAAATTTTCTGCTTTTACTGAAGGAATTATATCCCAGTTTATTTCTACTTTTTTATCATAGTAATCAATACTTGTAGTTTCTTGATATTTTTCAATATGTTCGATATTTTTGCTTGAACCCATTCGATTTAGTAGGGAGATATCTCCTGATTTAATACTTCCCATATTGAATAAAGGGTATTATTTTTACACTTAAGAGGTAGCATATTATACTCGTATATGTATAATATATATTTTTAAGAAATGTATGATTTTATTTTTTTTTCTGGCACAGACACTAATTATTAATACCCATTTATTGTATCCCGTACATTTTTAGGCAACCCTAATATAATAGTAATGTACCACTGCACTTTAGTTCGATTTAATTATTGTCGCAATTATTTTAAATAAAATATCCATTTGATTTCCCAAAGACTATTTCACTTTAAATGAGAGTGTGCATGTACGAAACATAATAAATGACACAATCTTTTTATTCCATACAAAGTGGTTTAATCCAAATGAACTTCTAAAAGTGGGGTAACCGAGCGCTTTCGGCCTAAGCCATCATCGGTGTCACTTGTCAATGGAAAAGTACATATCCATGAAGATAAACAAACGACACAAATCGACAACGGTCGCATGAAAATTTCACAAATTGTACATCACATTTTAAGTAAAATGGTTCACATAATTTAATTTAAGAAATAAAAAAAAGTGCAAACGATGTAGAACCACGTTTTTTTTTTCACCCAAAAACGTGATTCTACCTCGTTTTTGTTTTTATTTTTTTTTTAAATTAAGTTATGTAAACTATTTTCTTAAAATGTGACGTACAATTTGTGAAATTTTCATCTGACCGTTGTCGATTTGTGATGTTCATTTATCTTCATGGATATGTCCTTTTCCATTGACAAGTGTCTGATATTTTAATGGCTTATGCCGAAAGCGCTCTGTTACACCACTTTTAGAAATCCTTTTGGATTAAAAAAATTTGCATGGAATACAAAGATGGTTTCATATGTTATTTCACTTTAACCATTAAACATGTTTCAAAATGAAATTATGAAACGAGAATAAAACAGATACTAATAAAAATCCAGCACTTAAGTTTGTGAAGTAACAGTCATTATTAGCTGAAAGTAATTATCAATATTTCATAACTAATTTTCTAATGTCTAACGAAATATTGGATATGCTATTTTACCTCTAATCAATTTTTTCCTTTAGTAAACACTGCTTGTATAGGGTTTCCACTTATATCTTGACAACCACTTACCAGGTTTATTATAAGAGCTAGATGAAAACTGTTTATCCCAAAGTTTGTGTTTTATCCCCGTTATCTTTTAGACTTATGAAAATAAACAAACGAAGATTGGAAGATAAAGGAATAAAACCATTGTATTTTTCATAGTTTAATATTTTACGTTGTAATAACAGCCCAGATTAGAAGAAACTGAGTGTAAAAAAAGTTAAAAGGAAAACAAGCTTAGGTTAATTTAAAACAAAATTTACAACTGTAGGCTAGAACGAGCTGTGGAGAAAAATGCAAATGAAGTCCTAGCTCAAATGCCGGAGAGTAGGAGTATTAAATCTGCCAAAGGCGCCACTAACTTGTAGACGGCACAAGTCAGAAAATCTCCAAGTTGGAATATGGAACTCGTTTTGGCTAGGTTGCGAAGCCTAATAAATAAAATAAGAAGAATAAAATCAGCTGTGGATGCCAAAGATGTCCCATTAACAAAATGAAAGTATTAAATCACAAATTAAGTCAATTCAAAACAAATCAATATGAATCAGTGACTGAGCTCAAATAGTGAATGTAATTTATACATACTATTTACTTTCCGTTTGGAAGACTCATATTAAAGATAATAAATAAAACAGATAGATAGGCGAATAGTAAATCGGTTTATTACCATTAATATGGCAAAATGGCTGGTTTCCTTACAAAAGTAAAAATAATAATTCGACTTTTAAGCGAAATTGAAATTTTGGCAGTAGGGAGTAAATCACAGAATGGATCGATGATTAATAATTAAATTATTTGATGTAAATACTCATTGAAATAGTTCAATTCACTTGAAGTATTACCTGAACCTAATAGTTACTGAAACTAAATTTAAATGCAAAGTGGGGCTACCACTGACATATGACAAAAGACAACTGGTAGAAAAGTACAGTTAGAAAAAAACAACTAACAAATTAAAACGTCTACCTATTGCGGCAAGCTAGGTAAAATCACTGGTTAAAAAAGAAAGTCTGATAGACAAGATATAATTAATATTACTTATTACGAAACAAGTAAAGCCGATGAAGATGAATACTAAATAATCGAACAAACGTATTTTTTCACCTCAGTTGTAGGGAAAATTATCGCTGTTTCGAGGAACCAATCTGCCCCCGTTGCAAAAAACAATAAATGTAAAAATAAGCATCGTTAGTAAATGCAATTAAAATAATAAAAAGCGCATGTACTTTGTCAAGTTTTGAATTGACTTTGAAGAACCAAAACTCCTAGGAAGAAACGTCCACAATCGATGAACACGAAGGATCTTGCGCTCAGAAACATAAGGAACTTCTTCAATTATTGAAGAAAGACTCTATAGACACTAGCAGATAAACCAGTCGGGGAAAAACACTTAACTTCTCGGTTCTAGACGTAGCCGAGAAAAACATGTCAAAAAAGCCCTGTGAAGTGGTTTTAAAAGTTTGCTGATGCCCAAATTAAGTAGATAGGGTTGAGTTGAGGCAGCAAATCAATAACACACGAAAGGTATGGTAAAGGTACTGCCTAAAACTTCAAAGGTATTTCACAAAAAAAAAACTTTCACTACGATGCCAATTTTGTCGTCAGAGAGACTGACTACCGAAAAGTGCCCACGTTAAATTGTTAAGATGACCAGTGACAAGCCGATGCTCGCTTCTTCCTTCCCGAAAGGCAATAAAAGAAAAGCTATTATCAAAGATACGATAGAGAAATTCCACAAGAAATGGAGAAGAAAAAATTTTTTGAGATTATGATAAAAAAGTAAATTTTGTCTTGTTTTTTTGTTTTACGACTTTTGTTTGTCAATTTTGACGGAAGCAAAAGATAATACGGAAAAAATACTTCAACTTTAGTATAAACCGTTTTTCTATGACTGTAAATAATAATAAGCACTGTAGGTAGGTGTCAAAGTATAAAGAAAAACCCTGCATGTTTGTAAAAATATTTAGTCATATTCACAATTTTTGAATATTCCTATTTTATTTTATTTTTTAAATTTTTAGTGTACCAATATCGAGTAACAGTTGATATAAAAAGTGATAAATCAAGCTACTTTGGATTCTTTGAGTTTATTTTGATTGATATCAATCATTTTTCGACAACGTCATCGATGTTGGAGCCCAGGTGAGTACTTTGCGGAAAATGTTTTGGGTATCACTCTTTCTAAGGGCTTTTAAACAAAGACATATTTTTAGCCTTTACAGAAACACAAGTATGTTCTACAACAACAGTAAACTACCCCTATCCTGGTTACGACTTACACAACGATTTAGATATAAGTTCGGAATATGCTTTTTTGTCTGAAGCGAGCTTTCATGTCACCGCGAGGAAACTCGAACCGAACAACCTTGACGTCATGTGGCTCAAGTTCACCGCCAAGAGAGTCACAAGCTTATATGCTGTCTCTATCGACCTCCGAGCGATAGAGCCCACCAAAGCATTTTTACAACACTAGCCACTAGCTACCACATTTGACTCAATACAGGTCTTTCACCCCAATTCAAAAATAATCGTTCTGGGAATTTTACCATTCCCACAACACCAACTGGCTCAAACGTCACAACAAGACCGATAACAAAGGTAGAGAAGCTGATGCATTTGCCATCAGCTGCGGGCTTACTCAATTTGTAGACGAATCGATTCGAATCTCAGATGGGGCGAATTTGCCGCCCCCCTCGATCTTTTTCTAACCACCACTTCTGACCAGTACACAATTACAGTTAGTCCGCCAACTGTTTTGTGACTTGCCACTTCTATAGAAGGATCCATCTATGCCTCGCAAAATCTGGCATTACAATTGCGCAAACTGGTGTCATCTAAGGGAGTTCCACCTAGATTTTTCTTGGCTGGACGTCTGCTTTGGCACTCACGACCCGTCAGTCTGCTGCGAAGAGATTACGCAGATAATCTGATCAGGAATGGAAGCATACATCCCAAATTTCATCAAGTTACTGTCAAAGGAAAGCCCTGGTTCGACAGAAAATGCCAAAGAGCTGTAGGTAGGAAACAGCAAGCCTACAAGTACTGGCAACAAAATCAGACCGCTGAAAATCGCAATTATTTTGTCGAAGCGAGAAACGAATGCAAATGAGTGAGCAACGAAACTAAGAACAAACAAAATCAAAGGATAAAGTATAAACTTTTGCAATGTCCCAGTGGCTCCAGGAATTTCTGGTTGGTAGCAAAGCCATTTGAGAAACAACTTAAGTCAGCTTGTGCAAAATTTCCAGAAACTAGATAAAACATTATAGAATATGTCCCTGGTTAACTACATGAATCACGATTTTTCCTTCAATCTGCTGTAATGTTCCAAATAATATATAAACTGTCATTTGAAGCAGGAAAAAAATTTGAATGTCGATGACTTATGTTGTTTCTCAAATTAATGACGCTTTTAATTTTTTTTTTGCCTAATTATGTTGTAGTTGTGATTAGATATTAATTTTGTTAGAAACAAGATATATTTAGAGGCACACAACTACTACGCTCGACGTAACCACTCTTCCAAATACCCCTCTGACATGTCTCACAACGCTCTTTAATAATAGTACTACGCTCGACGTAACTTCACACTCCCAAATACCTCTTTAATATGTCTAACAACGCTCTTTTAAGGTGCCTACAGATCTGTCAAGCCGCGCGCGCGACTCGCACGCACCGGCCTCGCGCCTCCTCCGCGTACGTGACGAGCACGGTTTTCTCGCGCGCCTGCTGTGAGCCATGTAGAGAGACGCGCGCGCCACGTATTATCTAATTGCACTTCTTCACTGATTTCCCGCGCGATTCCTACGCGCCTACTAGTACCCGTCCGCACTGCGCCCCGCTCTTTCTTTGATCTGCCGTCGAAAAACCGACAGCAGACGGGTAGTGACGCGCATCGGAAAGGCGGCGCTAGCTCAGCGCACGCGCGCCGTCCACGCCTAGGAATTTTGGTCTGTCGCGTGCGTGTCGCGTGCGTGTAGCGCGCGCGTCGCGACATGTCGGTACGCACCTTAATAATAGTACTACGCTCGACGTAACTCCACACTCCCAATTTAATTACCTCTCTAACATGTCTCACAACGCACTTATATTATTACCACGACACTCGACGTAACTCCACTCTCCGAAATATCCCTCTAACATGTTTCACAACGCTCTTTAATCATACTACTACGCTCGACATAACTCCACACTAAATAAGAGCCCCTAGGTTCCAATTTTTTTTTTCGTTTAAAGGGTACCACACCGATTCTCGTCGCTTTCCACCGATAAAATAGATTTGTTTTTCGCGGAGCCTACCCCTTAAGTTCCACAGTATTTTTATGTCAAAATTTGTTTTTCCCGACCCCGAAAACCTCCGATTCCCCATTTTCGCCTAAATCTGAGCTGTCTCATGTTCGGTCTAGTACCAGCTCACGTTCACTATCGTCGCCACTTTTGGCGCCAGTTTTGACTTCATTTGAGAAACAACATAAGTCGAATGATTTATGTTATTTCTCATATGAATGAAATATTTTTACCGTACATTAACAGATACTTTCATGGCAGATGTTCCCAGCATTTGGCCCGCCTCATTCCGCCCCTGGTAATACCTGTCAGACAGTCACGACAGAGGCAAGAGCACATCAGTTCGTCGTACAACGGAAACACCTAAACATCGCTTTATAAAAAACTACTTTGTCTGGCGCACTGCATCACTGTGTGAATCATTCCCAGGACATCGGTTTCCCCCTAATTATACAACCTACAACTATTCAAGAACCGTGTCAATCGACGTCTTCACACCCACACACACACACACACCGCTCGTCGAGCGCCATAGGATTTCACATTAGTGTGTGTGCCACTGCCATAAGAAAAAGCTACTCCAAGCTTTCGACTTTTTTTTTATTTTCTTAGGCAAAAATGTTGGCAGGAAAAAGCAGAATAGAAAATATTCTCTTATTGATAGGTCAGACAATATTTGTTGAAGAGGAAAATGTTTGAGATCAATCCCAAAATATCGCAGCAAATGCAAAAATATGTCCTATTTGGAGGAAACTTGGCTGAACAAAGGGCACACTGCATCAAATTACTGGCAATATAGAAACTTCCAGAGATCTTGACAAGCTATAATAGACGGTGCGGCGGGTCAACGAGATTAAAACCGCCATGCCATCGCCATCTGGAAAGCAGGCCTATTAAAACTTATATAGGCGGTAGAAATGGATTTATGGATTAAGGCTTATTAGAACTTCAATCGAATTCGAGTTTTAGGGAAGCAGAAGTCAGGGCTTAAGAAATATGTCATTGATGATGTGGCATCGAGGTATTATTGTTCATTGCTCAACTCCATGTCATTCTGAGATGATTCCAATAAAACTTATATGAATACAAGTAGTTTTGACTTTAGGATCCATGGAGTACGACAAACCTTGGTAGATTCATTGGCGAAAATAAATAACAAAACGCCACAAAACACCTTATAGCTGATGAAAAAAAAATATGGTACCTCGACCCTTCGTCGACGAAACTATGGAAATCGATAATTTTATTATTAGCTCAATTATTAGGATTATTAGGCTCTGGTATTGATATGTTTACATTGAAGAACTTCTTTATTTATTGTTATAAACTATTTTATTTTGACGAATTAAAGAAGTATTAAAAAACCCAAAAATAATAATAATATACCCATTATACCCCATCACGTATTTAGACAATTTACAAATTAAAACCCAGCTCTTCGATAATGTTACCCCGATTCATTACTTATCCTTCATTTGCATTTTATAACGTTCCTTCACTTCCTTGCAATTTCTATTTTATTATGCTAAAATATATTTATAAAGATGTTTGAAGAAGTAAAAGTCGTTGACATATCCGACCACCGTTTTGAGTCTTTTATGAAGATTTGAAACTATCAACTCCTATGAAATAGTCTTTTTTTAAATATTTTGATCTAATTCCGTGTTCTTAAAATGCAGGAACACATCTATTAGGGCAAAGGCATGCACTGTTTATTTATGTTACGCTGTAGTACCGGGACACTCGGATGTGCCAGAAAACGAGGCCGCTGACGCCTTAACCAGAGAAGGCCCCGCACGTAGATACTTAGGGCCTGATGCCTGATCCGTGTCTGCGGATTGTCTAGAATGTTCGCGAAAGAGCTATGGGGGGCTGGACGGATGGTCGGGCCGAAAAGGTATGGCGGACGACTCCGGGGATGAGACAGACGAGGCTCGTGATACATTGGTCCGCGAAAAGTCTCACCAGGGGGTTGACGGGTCTACCAAGCAAGAATTGCAGGACACTAGCAGTAGGACTCTACTCAGGGTAAGGTAGGCTTAAACGGCACCTGACTTTGCTAAGAATTGCAGAGGTGGGGAGTGTAGATGGTGCATAAATGTCGAATACCATCTAATTACGGCTTTTGGGTGAGAAAGCTTCAGAATCTTTGGCGCGACACTGATCGAGCCAGATTCAGTGTGCCGTGTTATTCTGAAGAAGATGCGAGCTTTCTTAAAGAAGACCGGCATCCTTGAGATTTTCTAATGCGGGCTGGAGGGCACAACTGGCCCAATTGGTGGTATAAGTACAAGGCCCGCTAGGGGCCATCCCTTCCGCTACTGATATTTTATTTTTATTTACGCGATAATATTTGTACTTATTTTAAGATTTTTCAATGTTTACACATTATAAACACATTGAAAAAATACTATTAGATGCATTTCTTAGCGGCGTATATCGAAATATTAATTTAAATATAAGCTCTCGACATTTTAGAGAATTCAAGCCTGGGTCAGATAACAGTTTTGTCTTTTATGCTGGGATACCGGAAATGGGTAGAATAGCTGAAGCAAAAGTTGGCTGGTTAGAAAAAAGTAACACATTTTGTTTCATCAATTGTAAGCAGGCCATATACGTGAATAAAATAACTATTCAAAGTATTAATAGTAATACCAAGAATTCGTAAGTATACTTATTAGCTTTATTGCTACTGTAGAATGTTTCTTTAACCACCTATCACTCGTAAGTAAACAGGGTATTTCAGAATTCGTGGACAAGCTGTCAGATTCATAAACAATTGAAAATAATACCATAACTTATATCAATTTTGTTCCTACAGGCAATTCTGTGAAAATATGGGCCCCTAAATAGCGCCGCTGTTTGAATAGCTTTTAAAGTATCTGACTTAATTTAGTATATTCCTTATGCGATGGACATTATTTAGAACTGCCTAAGACGGCACCTTTTAATCATTTTTGGTTTGTTTATGTCGTCACGGGATTTACTAGTATTAACAAAATAATGGCCATATTTTTACTCCCTTTATGATAAAGGGATAATAATTATATATTTAAAGAGTCGAACCTTAGGCTACAAGAAAAATGCTATTAATCCATGTCGCTAAAATGAAACATTTTCGAGAAAAACCAATTTAAGCATTAATCTTGCTGTACCCGTCTTAAAGCGTACAAGCCAACTTGCATATGTTAGTGATTTTGATGTTAGTTTTCAGTTATACATATTATATTTACGGGCTTATTTCTGGTAATGCTTTGAAAGCTAAGGATTAATCAACATCTAAGAAAAAGTGGTTAGAACTGTCTTTGTTAATATTATAATTATTATATATACGAACTTTCTATGTACTTTAAAATATCCCTATTTCTGGACAATTTTGTAAGATATGGTACTAAGACTGGCGTTCAAATAACAGTGCGCACAGTTCCAAAAGAAAAAAAATGCTTTAAATTCCCTGTATGAGGATCCCTTGATTTATATTAAGAAACTTGAAGTTTAATTAGATTTTTCTAAATTTAGCATATTAACAGTTGGGTAGATGCACCGGTTGTGGCCACCTTAAGAAAACTTTTTCTTTTATTTAACTGTCATTTATTTACTAAGTTAGATTGCCTCCCTCGAATGACAGATACAATAGTACTAGATATTTTTTTCTTGAGAACAATTTTCTAATTTGAATTAAATGGGCCAGACAAAGATAAATCTATTAAAATAGTCGAAAAAAATAGTATCGCTAGTTGTGGTCATCCTATTGAAATACATACGAAGTAAGAATCAAAATAAACAAGTAGGTAGGTACTTTATTTTAAAAAACTAATTTACATAAACAAAAAAAAAAGTTAAAAAATTTAAACAATAAAACATTTGATTTGGTATAAAGTTTAAAAAATACATTTCTCGGTCAAAGAACTAATTACTAAGTATTAACAAAAAACTGATAAACTCGTTGATAAACATAAACAAAAACAAAACTAAGTGTCATTATAATTGTTAAAACAAATAAACAGCAACATAAAAAATATTATAATAAGGCTTCCATTTCCGGAACTACATAGACCCCTCTGGTATTTATTGTTTTAGGTTCGTGTATTTTTAAAACTATGTCTTATCCTTTATACCACAAAAGTTCTGGCAAATTAGGCCATTTCCAATGGTTTAATCCATTTTCGTAATGCACAACAATACAATTGTTTAAAATTTTTGCTGGATATGGTTCACCTTCGTATTTGACTATTACATAGATTCCTATTTATAAAATGGTACTTTATAGTCTAGTAGTCTTAACCCCTTCAACCACAGTGTTTGTACTTAAATCTACTTTGATCTGTCGCTGTACATCGTTTTCATCCCTGGTTCAGTTTTTAGACTCTGGTATTATTTTCATCGGAAATTACTTCTTTATTTGGTGTAGGATTGTCTAAAAACACTTCACTAATATCCTTGTTAGTTTGTCCAGTACCCTTTTCTTTCGTTAAGTTTTTTCCTTTCTTTATTTTGTCAGTCTTACTGGCCCTTGTTGCAGCTTTTTCTGCAGCTAAATTTTCTTTAGTTAAAATTACGGCGCTAACCGGGGCTCATAGCGGAACACCTTGTAATCCTTTTCTACCTTGTTAGTAGTAAATTTTGCCATCTCTTTCTACTGGCCACAACTGGTTTTCATGTCCCATTTGTAGCCACTAAACGACCACAACTGGCGCATAAGGTACCTTTGATGCTCCAGTTGTGGCCACTATTATTTTAAATATTTATGGGTTAAATATCTACTTCAAACTGTGAAAATAACATGCAAAATTCCTTTATAAGTCAAATAAAATCCACTTTGAGTGAAAATATTTACATTTTTACATAGAATCATGCATTTACTTACCTCGTGTTCCTTAACAAAATCCCTAAGAAAAGCACAACATTCTCGCCACGCGTTAAAAAGCCGCCAGTTTAAAAACACTGTAACCGATAAAGTCAGGGGAATGTGCTGGCGTGATCAAGAATAAAATAAGGAATGAGATTTTAAATGATCTTATTGGCTAGGTTGAAAATGGCGATTAATATTTTAGATTTATTTAGGGAATGGCCACAAACGGTGCGAAGGCCACAACTGGTGCATCTACCCTTCTTCTAGAACAATTATTTCATCCCTTTCGTTTGCAAAAAGTTCATGCTATTAATCAGAAATATGTTCCTGCAAGGATGCAATTGGCGACATTGTATTATAAAAAAAATAGAAGGAATCAGAATTTTGCTAGAACAATACTGTTCAGAGATGAAGCAGGATTTACGAAAAATGACATAATTAATACAGACAATCTACATATTTGCGCAGATGAAAAATCGTTGCGAGAAATCAGCGGCAATTTCTTTGGGTCAATATTTGGGCAGAATTATTTAGAAACCATTTGATAGGTCCACTCGTTTTACCAGAAGAATTTTTTCAAAAAGATTCGAGAAGATATTCCGATAAATAGCGGATAAAACACAATGTGGCAATGCTGTGCGAGAATACTTAAATAATATGGATCGAGAGTATTGGATATGTCGAGGAGGAAACGATCCCTCAGTTTAAACCCCTCACATTTTTATCTTTGGTGATATCTGAAACCGCGTTTATTTAACTTCATAAGAGAACTACTGAAAAGATTCACTTTTAATTATCAAAAAATAAGAAACAATGCTGGAGTAGTGTCTGCGAAATTTTAGCAAGGGATGAGGATGAAAATCATCATTAGCCGTCGCCGAGGGGATATTGAAAATCCGTAAATAATAAAAAACTGTTGCCGACAAAATTTTTGGATATGCTAAAGTGAGAGCATGCCAAATTGTTGGACCTTCAAGAAACAGTCGCATACCGTTCTACATCAAGGACAGCATACTGGCAATGAAACAAATTGACTATTTAATGTGGTAACTTGTACAGCCTAAAACATGCGTCTGATTATAAATAAGTGAATAAAAATTGTAAAATTTTTCATTTCTTCAGTTCTGTTGTAACGAAACGGAGTTAGTAACTAACACTGATTAAATTATTTCAACAAATTATTTCATAATTATTTTGAATTGATTCAAAAATAACTCCAGTTTGTACTAGCTCAAAACAAAACTTAAATTAAAATTTAAATTTCAAGAAATAATGCCCGAACCACATCTAAAGTTAAATTATTTTGCCTAAGGATAATTCACTATAACGTACAAGAATAGCACCTATCATATGCCTAATAACTTACTATTGGAATATATTCCAAGTAAACGACATTGTCTTCAACTTCATCAGAATCGGAATAAGACTCGACTGCATTATAATGTAAAATTAGATAACTAACTACAAGGAATATTACTCACTAGTTGCACGCTTCACAAACAGATCCTCCAACACTTTCCTCTAAAAACGAAAGACCTGGGATCGGAACGCTAAACCATGTTAACTAGAAGAACCAAATTTAATTATCCTAATTTGGATCACGTCGCAGTACTAAAAGTGAAGTTGAAATTTACAAAACACCAATTGCCACATTAAAATTTTCGGCGACTTAGGAATTTTGTGCGTATTTATTACACCCTAACTACTGTAAATTTTTTCCACCGACCAGTCAACTTAGTGTTGATTTTTGTACCAGTTCATTACTGAATCGCCTTTTTAAATTAATACTAGCAAATACTCGTTTGTTTCGCTGCCGTAAGATCTAAGAAATACTTCATTTTTTTACCTTTTTGACGCCATACTGAAAGCCAAAAAGTACAACTTTACAGAAAAAAATACTCGCCATTTGGCAAATAGGGAAATATTATGATGATATTGTAATAGCTTAACCAGAAAGCCTTAATCTTTATGGGCGTTCCATAAAACATAATGCTGATATAAATAAACACACGAATTTAATTGCCTCTTTTAAAAGAAATTGTGAGGGCTAGCGAACAAAAAAAAATAAGGGTATTCAAGAATGGATGTAACCAAGTTCTTAAAACAAGCGGAAAATTAAAAAAATATATATACCAAGGTGGTCTGAATTTTGCATTAGCTGGAGCATGCAGAAGGGAAGATTTGACAGCTTTTACTTCTAGACAATGTAAAGAAGCATTTATTTTTGCCAATCACTAAAATCACATGCCATCAGGGTTTCGATGGTATAAATATGGTTGAAATTAATCGCAGTTATACAACTCTTCGTTCCAATAATGTTGGTCATTGTCCAATTGTCGTTCAATACAAACAAGGCATACGAATCAAACGTCCCGTGGACATGGATACTTCCGGAAGTCTGCCACAGAAAATTATCTTATGCCTGAGAAACAATAAAGAGTACACTGAGTCCTGTCTTAGGGATTCCTTCACGACATTGTTGGCAGATTCTGGTGCAGATTTGTTACCAGGAACAGTTTCTGAGGGTTACATCGAAAATTCAGCAGTAAAGAAAAGAAGACAGCAGCGAAAATTGTAGGAAATCTCAACAGGAATTTGAATGTGTAATTATCTTCTTTAACTGGGCTTGGTAACTTTGCCTGAAAAATTATAAACTTTGGTATTGGCTTAGCTTTGATATCTGTTAGATTGCTTAACATAATTTTAGAAGTAGTTGCCGTTTCCACATGAAAAAAATATCCATGTTTAAGCCAGTTTTACACAGGCCAACTTCTCGGTCCAGAAATGTATCAATTTCCTTCAAGGACACTGAACGTGCTTTCTGTCAATTAATTTGAAGTGTTCTCATTCTCCTCATATAAATCATCAAATATACCACAATTTTAAAAATAAAGCACCCGCATATCACATTTGATCTTCTACTTCTTTCCGTACCATCTTCGCGATGGAGGTTGACAATCATTATAGCGATCCTAACTTTGGAGGGGGTTGCTCTGAAAAGTTCGGTTGGCGTGCATCCGTACCATTCTCGCAAGTTACGCAGCCAGGATATTCTCCTCCTTCCTACACTTCTTTTGCCTTGGATTTTACCTTGTATAACTCTTAGCGTATCCATGGTCGAAAATTTGAACCACCCTTTTTGATTATTTTGCGGTTCGGTGGTCCAAAAGATAGACCACATTTTCAAGTCACTTTGCACTGCGTTGCTAAAGCACAGAATTTAAACCACCTATTGGCGCTTGCTCTATAGGCATTATAACACGTTGCTTCGAGATCGGGCGGCCAGTGCGTTGTCACGCGGATAAGTACATAGTCCTAACGAGTATTTCAACATACATTTGAGGTTATAGTAAACAAAAGGTGGTTTTGTTTCGTGTAAATTGTTTAATTTTATTAAATTCTTAAACTCAAGTGTGAGAATACATTATATTAGTAAGTATAAATACTTAGTTTGTATTTTTTTTATAGAATTTTGCGAAAAAATCATTGTTTTTAGGTGGTCCTTTTTTAGTACCACCGCTCCACTTACTTACTTATTGTTTACCAACATGAGGTTATTTTCTTGCAGATATGGATGAACTTCCATTTAGAGTTGTAGGAGGTTTAAGTCGTGATGAAGTTCTCACACAAATGGACACTTTTTACATTGATTCAATGCCTTCAGGATCTGAATCGGAATATGATATGTCGTCTGATATAGAGGACGAAACTGCAATAGTCAATCTGCCAGTTTCTGCTTTCGAAGAGGAAAATCTGCCAGTTTCTGATTCTGAGGAGGAAGATGAAAGTGAGAATATTCCCCTTTCTGTACTAAAACAGCAGTGGTCGAAAAGTAAAATTCCAGTTTGGTCTGACGTTCATAGGCCTGATCCTCTTCCGCAATTTACTGAAATTTCTGGAATTCCTCAATTTATCAAAGATATTGAAAATCCAACACCATGTATCCTTTTTAAACTGTTTATCACAGATCAGTTTATTGAAACTATGGTGTTTCAAACAAATCTTTACGCCGAACAAGAGAAACTGTCGACTGGAAAAGCTTATGTTCCTACAAATCCATGTGAAATAAAGGCATTTTTGGGATTAAATTTATTAATGGGTATCAAACGTAGTCCCAGCTATAAGGATTATTGGTCAACTGCACCCGAATTGAACGATGCTTTTATCAGCTCAGTGATGACACAAAAAAGATTTGGGTGGCTCTTGAGTCATCTCCATTTAGTTGATAACTCTCTGATGCCATCAAGAACATCCCCAAACTATGATAAGCTTTATAAGATGCGCCCCATGATGGATTTGTTGCTTCATAACTTTGAGAAATGCCGAAATCCTGATCAAGTTGTCATAGTAGATGAGTCAATGATCAAATTCAAGGGGCGTAGTAGTCTTAAACAATACATGCCCAAAAAACCCATTAAAAGAGGATATAAGATATGGATGTTAGCCGACAAAACAGGATACTGCCTAAAATTTGAAATGTATACTGGGAAATCATCTACCGGTGACGTAGAAAAGTGCCTTGGAGCAAGAATCGTTACGAATTTAACAAAACACTTGCAAAATAAGAACCATGTTCTATATATTGACAACTTTTTTAATAGTGTTGAACTACTGCAACAATTAAAAGAGAAAAAGATCCATGCTGTTGGTACTGTAAATGTTAATCGTCGCCATATGCCGAAATTCAAGCCAGACAAGAGTTTGAAACGCGGTGATATACAATGGTTTACAAGCGATACTGGTTTGTTTGCTACAAAATGGAAAGACAAACGATGTGTTCACATGTTGTCAAATTACCATCAGCCAGAAGATGTAGGACAAGTCAAAAGAAGAGAAAAGGATGGTCAAAGTATCGAAGTTCCGTGCCCCCAAGTAGTAATTGATTACAACTCTAATATGAATGGAGTTGACATATTTGACCAGAGACTTTCTTACTACAAAATTGACCGTCGCAGTAAAAAGTGGTGGCATCGAATTTTTTTTTACTTATTGGACGCATCAATTGTAAATTCCAACAATATTTATAATCGGTTAAAGTTACCACAAATGTCTGCTAAAGATTTTAGACGAAGTGTCATAAATGGCTTACTCTCAGAAACACTTGTGAACCCAAAAAAAAAATTTACACCGTCAGAGGTTGAAATAAAGAAATTTAAGCCTTACGTACCCATAGAGATAAGACAACAGTCATCTGCTCATCAGCCTACAAGGGGCACCAGGAGAAGGTGTGCCGTTTGTAGCACTAAAGCTAACCCGGTAAGGACGGATTGGCTATGTTCTACATGTAAAGTTCCCTTGTGCTTGGGCAAGCGTAAAGACTGTTTCCAAAATTACCATGCCTAATTTTAAGTTTCACTTATTTTTTTAAATTTATATTTGAATAAATTGTTGCTCTTAAATTTGCAGCGCATTTGTGGCGCGGTGGTCTACTTTATGAACCACCCATTTATCAAAAAACTACTTAACACATTTTGTTTTTTAAATTTTTTTGTTATTAGTAATCTCTTAAAAGATGACAATTTAAAAAAAATTATTAATATTTCCGAAATTTTTTTTATTGCTCCACTAGGGATTTTTTTACGAGTCAAATTGCGCGCCGCTAAGAGATAATCAATTGCAGCATTGTATAATCTCCAGCTCAATCTTCACTCCCCTCATGACTTCGTTGTTTGCCACGTGTTCCATACATGATATTTTTAGGATTCTTCTATACACCCATATTTCAAAACTTAAGTTTCTTTACAGTTACTACGTTCAGTATCCAGGCCTCCATTCCATAAAGCAAAGTCGAAAAGACATAACACCTTGCTACTCTGATTCTTAGATCAAGCTTCAAATCCCTTGTACAGTTACGCGCATTAAAAATGGGACACTCGATTTTTCCCATTGTAAAACGAGCGATTGCGCACCAGCACATACCTGCGGCAATGACGAGGTTTGTCAAATTTGACAGGAAAACTTAAATATGCCGCAGTCATCCTTTGTCGACAAAACTAGAATAATTACTTTGTTTGAAGAGGGTTTGCCAGTAAGAAAAGTGTGGCTCTGAGATTTGGGAAATCGAAAAGTACGGTGCACAATGTTTATGTGAAATGGCGTGCGACACAGAGCATCGAAAGAAGGGCAGGTAGTGGGGCTTCCAGGACAACAACTGAGGAACAGGACAATAATTTAATTCGTTACCTCGAAGAACATCCTTTCCGAAGCGCTTTTGACGCAAGGAACGATACAGGGTTTCCAGCTTCTGCCAGTACAGCGGGTAGAAGAGTTAAACGTCTCTCTAATTTAAGAAGAAGAAACCTTTTCTCACTAATGGTAACAAAGAGCAAAGAATTGGTTGGTGTTTGGAATATCTTGTGGCGGACGTAAATTTTTGGCAAAGAGTAGTTTTCTCTGATGAAAAAACCTTTCAATCATTTTATAATGGCAGATTAAGAGTATACAGGCCGCCGAGGTCTACATATGAAGAAATGTACACTCAAAAAATTGAAAAGTCCGCAAGATTTTCTGTCAATGTTTGGGGTTGCATGGGAGCTGGTTGGGCAGGGCTGTGCACAAGAGTAGACGGCAGGTTCAACACTGAACAATATTTGAACATCTTAGAGAATGTCATGCTTCCAAACGCCCGCGCTGCGTATCCGAATAAGTTCGTGTTCTAGCAGGATAACTGCCCCATCCACACTGCTCGCCGAGTAGCAGAATGGATTGAAGCAAATCGGGTTGACTTGTTACCTTGGCCAAGTAGGAGTCCTGATGCTAATCCGATAGAGAATGTTTGGGGACTGATGGTAAAAAAAATTACAAATTTTAAACCCGAAAACAGGGAGGAATTATGGACAAAAATCGTGGAAGTTTGGAACAGCATAATGACTGAGGATTATACTCAAAACTTAGTGGCTTCCATGCCCAGAAGAATCCATGCGATTCTGGAAAAAAATGGTTCTGCTATAAAATATTAATAGTATTATTACACGGAATGCGCATTATCTATTTAGCGATTACGTTTTTTTTTTAATAAATAATCGTAAAAACCAAGTTTAATTTTGTGTTATTCAATAGGGACTTTTGTTGATTTTATATTTCACGTTCACGATATTATTGCTTAGGGTTGTGGTCACTAAACTCGCTGGAACACTATCACTCTTTGTAGAAGAATAATAGTTAAAATAATTTTGTGAAAAAGCGATGACAAAGGTTACAAAGTCATAAAACATAACCTAATGAATGTACGTCATATCGCCATGCCCTATTAGCAGGTAAGTCTGATTTACCAAAAATTGCGAAAAATGACAAGATCTGTCTTGGGGGTGTCCCAGTTTCAATGCGCACGACTGCACATAGCACCCTTCACAGTTTATTAAAGTTTATTCGTGATTTTTCTGTGCGTATTTTAATTTCTTTAGAGTAGTCGTTGGTAGAACTGATCATTGTGCCTAGATATCTGTAGTTGTCTACCTGTTTAAGAATTATTATGTTGTTAATTGTTAGAGTCACATTATTGTTCTGATTTTATGTTATCTTCATAAATTTCTTTTTTTTTTTTACGTTTATTGTAAGCTCATATTCCTGACCGCATTCAACTATTTTGTCCATTGGTCTCTGAAGATCCTCTAGAATGTCTGCTAATATAACTGTATAATCCGTGTATCTGGTGTTGACCTTAATACCAGCTATTTCTCCCTCAAGCGCTTTTTTCAGGATCTCTTCAGAGTATGCGTTGAAAAGTAGTGGGGACAATATACATCCTTATCTAACTCCTCTTCTAATTTCGATCTCTCCTGACATTTGGTCGTTAATGTGTACATTTGCCCGTTGCTTATAATATAAATTTTAAATGATCCGGAGATTGTTATGGTCTATCTGGTTTCGATTTATGGACCTTTATTAATTGATCGTGACGAACTTTGTCGAAGGCCTTGTTAAAATATAAGAAACATGCGTATATGTCCTGGTTAACGTCCAAGCATCTCTGGATTAATACGTTAAATGGAAAGGGGGCCTCACGTGTACCCAAACCTTAACGGAATCCAAACTGTATTTATTTTATATCCAAGTCCAGATTCTGGTATATTCGATTGTGGATTATCTTTAGAAACAGCTTTAAAGCATGGTACATCAAAATGATGGTACCATGATCATTACATTCTCCAGCGTTTGTTTTTTTAGGAAGAGACATAAGAGTTGACAGTAACCAATCGCTGGGTATGACACTCGAATGGTACAGTGACGGAAATAAAATTTCGTACACTGGGGTTAACATTTTATGTCATTTTTGAATATTTTGGTAAACTGGGCTTTTTACCTTTATCTCACCTTTATACTTTGCGTTTCTTACTTCAGTAATAACAGAAAAAAGGTTATAATATAAAATTATTTATTCGAAGAAAGTATTCCTATACAAATGGTAGTTGAGGGAGTTGAAAAACTAAAAAGCACTATAAAAAAATAAAATAAAAACAGCTTTATTTCACAAGACAAAGTATTACAATGTATGGAAAACGTCATGAGTATGGAGCCAGTTTTCTGAGTAAGACCTCAAAACTAAATAAAAATATAGGATCATTGGATAGAAGTGCTGGAAGTGGTAGAAGAAAATTTTCAAACAAAAACAGGATAATGATATACAATAAGATACGACTTCAAAATTAATTATAAAACATATTATTCAAATAACAAAGAAAACATTGGTTTAATATTTTAAAACAAATCCATTTTTTCCACCGATAGGTTTAAACGTCTAAGCATTGATGCCACCAGCATTTGGGCGTGATAAACATTTTAATTCCAGGTTTCTTCAATTTTATTCCACAAATCATGACTGTCTTCTGGATGGAAATCATTCTTTTTGTTGATTTCTTTCACGATATATCCCCAAACGTTTTCAATTCGATTGATATCAGCTCTTCTTGAGGGCCAAGGTAACAATAAAATGTTATTTTCCCGTATCCAGTCCAAAACTCTCCTTGCTGTATGCCGAGGCAATTATAATGCTGGTATAATTCTTGTTGAAATATATTGTATACCGATGGCAACATGACATTTTGAAGAATGTGTATATAAGTTTGAGTGTTAAATCTTCCTCGAATATGGTGACATATACCCCCATACATTAACAAAAAATCTTCCACTTGTTTTAACATGTTGGGTATATCTTTCTTCATACCGTGTATTGGGCGGCCTGTATACGCTATAGTAAGGCTGAAAAATGTTCTCATCGGTAAATACTACCTTAGTCCAAAAGTCCATACCTTGCGGTAAATATTCCATCGCAAACCCTATTCTTTGCCCTTTATTCATATCAGGCCAAAATAGCATTTTAGCAGCTACCCTGTTTCTCAGTTCCGAATTTTCCTTTATACGATTTCTTACCGTTCTTACTGTCCCATGGAAATTAGTTTAGTTATGTGCTTCTCCTGCTGTCTGAAATTGATTGTTTCGCAAATAATCTATTAGATCATTATCTTGATTTTCGTTTGAGTTTTTTTTCTGCCACTTCCAGCCCTTCTATCCAATGATCCATTTAGTTATGAGGCTTTGTATAGTGCTTCTAGGTTTCCCAACTTGCTCAGCTATTCTTCGTAGAGAAACGCCTTCTTCGAATAAAGCAATGGGGAACTTGCATACAAATTTAATTTGAAAATTATTACTCACAAACATAATTTGATACTATTAAAAGAACCTCAGTTTACAAAAAAACTAATTTTTTATTTTTGTATAATAAATATAAGCAATTAAAAACTGCATAATTCAAATTATTCTTGTAACGCGCCGTCCTTGGCTGGGACCGGTTGTGACGTCAAGTAGCTCGTTTGTCGTCGCGTCTGACGGACGGCAGAGCAGGGAACGTCTTAGCTTTCATTATTATTATTAATATTAAAGCACAGATTAAAGTACAAATCAATACGAATTGTAACAATTCAACGACAAGCAGTAATAAACGTGAATATTTTAATAATTGTGGCTGCCGATGCCATATTGCCTTCACTGACATTTTAAGATAATTATGTCAATGACTGCTTTCCGATCGAACGAGCGGTGTGACGTCACGTGTTGTTTAAAAATGAGTAGCTTGCGGTCACAACTTTAATTGCTTATTGCAAATTAAATATTGCGATTTGAGGGCTGATATTTGGTGTGTGCTGTCTCTATAGGTAGGCAAATATATTAAAGAAATAAAAAAAAAATGTTCAAGTTACCCATTAATCTCACCTTCTCGAGTTGATTCATGTTCACACACTTTGTTAAAATGAAATAATATAATTTTCAAATCTGATGACACCGATAACAATTTGTCAAAAAGTGAAGTATATTTCCATTTCCAGGTGATCTAGGTATAGAAAAGCCAACATCACATTGGGAAAAAATAAGTGTACGAAATTTTATTTTCGTCACTGTACATTCCAATAAAGAGCCTCTCCAGAATAACTATAAGCCTCTCTATCTATCGATATGAAGTTCTTTAGATCCAGGACTTTTTCCATTCGTTGTTATTTTTAGTGCAAGTACTATTTCTTCCTTGGTGATTTATGGGCATGTTTCTTTTGCGTCGAGAGCTATGTGTTATAGCGTTCCTCTGTCGCCCTCGAATAATTACTCAACGTACTCTTTCCAGCGTTCTAATTTAATTCTGGTCTCCAATATATTCTTGCCATTTTTATCCAGTAATGCTGTATTCTGATTTATCTGTTGTAGGCCTGCCATCTCCTTGACCTTCTTATGTAAATTAAATAGTACTTGTTTTAAAGGTCTTCAATTTCTTTGTATTTTTTTTCGAGGCATATTTGCTTGGCTTCCCTCATCTTTTTTCTGATCTCGTTACTAATCTGTTTATGTTTGTGGCAATCTTTGTTCATGGTTTGTCTTTGTTGTTCCATCATATTTAATATATCGTCATTCATTCAGTTCTTGATTCTCTTACCACATTTGATCAAAATATTCAACACTACAAGTTCTGGAGACGTGCAAAAAGTATCTACTGAATAAACAAAGATCGAATTCTTTGCCCAGTAAAAAATACCAGATAATACTTATTGTTGTTTATGTTAGATATTGTCATGTATACCTGTATTATTATTAGGGCATGAATATTTTTAAGTAAATATTTAGAACCCTATTCTTGAATTGATTAAATTTTTTAAAATATTTTTCGTTATACTTTTTTAGTTAACAAGGCGATTAATTCAAGTAATTATCCCTCGTAATCTTTTTTCCTCATTAGAAATGTATTTAAAATATTACAAATACTCTGTTAGTAATATTTATAACAAACTTTTCATCATAATCATACTCATTTGCTATTAGGTTAAATATATTTTAACATATACTCAATGCTCTTTTGTTTGACTGCATTTGATTGAAAAGCAGTGAAATACCAAAAACGGGTGCGGAAATAATCTCTTTATCTCACACAAAATTAATGGGATAAAATGTAAAAAGGATGTAGTTGAAAATATTATTGCTGAAATTAGTTTGTTAATCACTTTGAAAGTTATGCGTTAGATATATGCGTTAAAATATCAAATAAATTATAATAGTAACTTTACACCTTAATTTAAATATATATTTCAGGCAAGAAGTTTCTCTTTGCCCCAAAGACGGTTTCACAGAGATTCAAAATGGTGACTTTCAAGAATTCTCCTCTTGCAAATGATGTAGCAAATACTGTAAAAAAATAAATAATAAGCTTAGGCGTGTACACTATTTTATTTTTCAATAACTCATAAAATAATATACAATTCATATCCCAACCAGGTTTTTTTTTTGTTTTATAAACCTAAAAGCCTTAGTTTTAATTAGTTTAATAATAATTATTGTTAAAATGTTGAAGTATATGCACTTAAATTCGATCTGATATATAGCCATATAATTTATATATTATCAAAACAAATAACAAATGTTTCCGAATGCAATGAAGAAGTCCTTGATTGATTGGACGAAGAGTCAGTCTAAAAGTTAAAGTTATGGCTATACGTCAGCATGAAACATAATAATTGGAATACAAAAATGTGATATGAAATAAAAATTGTTTAACTAATATAAGATTTATTATTTGCTCTTCTGTTTTAAGTGAGGCACTGGATAGCAGAGGAAGCCAATAAATGAATGGTGATTTGGGATTTTATGAAATTCTACTGTTTTATTCCTCAAGGTCCATTTGTTTGGTTTGATGTAAGTTTAACTATAAATATTAAGTAGTTTAATAATTACCAGTCCTAGCGCATTAAAATTTTTTTTTTAAATCGTATAAAATTTAATAAAATTGAGGTAAAATTCATATCAAATTCATATAAAATTCCCTCAAAATCAACGAAAATAACCCAAAACACTAAAGCTATGGTTAGTAACCTTCGTCTAGATTTAGAGTAGTTTATGCAAGTCTGATCGAGATAAAACCATGAAAATTTGAAGAATCACCACATTTGAGTCTCCGGAAAAGCTAAACCCATACATTGAGTTAAATACAAATTTAAGAATGAATGCTAAAAATGATTTTGAGAAAGAATTCTTTAAATTAATGAGTAATGCAGTCTTTGGTAAAACAATGGAGAATTTAAGAAATAGAGTTGATATGAAATTATGTACAAGTGGTAGACAATTTGAAAAACTAGTTGCAAAAACAAATTTTAAAGATAGAAAAGTTTTTTCTGAAGATTTAGTTGCAGTAGATATGGAAAAAATAAAAACATATTTTAATAAACCAATATATATTGGAATGAGCATATTAGATACTTCAAAAATATGCTTATATGGATTTTATTATGATGTTTTAAAAAGATAAATATAATGATAAAGTTAAACTTTTATATGAAGATACAGATTCAGTAATCTGTTCAGTTAAAACTGAAGACTTTTATAAAGATATGAAAGATTTCATAAATGAACTTGATACATCTGATTATCTAGAAAATAATATTTATAACCTACCGAGAGTAAATAAAAAAGTTTTAGGTAAATTTAAAGATGAAATGAATGGAAAGATTATTAAAGAATTTGTTGGATTACAATCAAAATTATATGCAATAAAACCTGATGATGATAAAATAATAAAGAAAGCTAAAGGTATTAAAAAATCCGTTGTTATAAAAGAAATAATGTTTGATGATTTTACAAATTGTTTAAAAGATAAAATACCAATCTATAAAAAACAAAACTTAATTAGAAGCAATAAACATAATATATATACTATAGAAATTAATAAAAAAGCTTTAAGGGCATATGATGATAAAAGATATATTTTAGAAGATGGAATTCATACATTAGCTTGGGGGCACTATAAAATAAATGTTGAAAGAGATAATTTTATAAATCATTTGAAACAAAATAAAAAAGATTATGAAAACTGAGAAAAGAGTTTATAAATTTATTTAAACTCTATATTATGAATATTATTAATTTGTCCCCAAGCTAAAGCTTGGGGACATTATAAAATAAATGTTGAAAAAAATAATTTTATAAATCATTTGAAACGAATTAAAAAATAATTTTATAAATCATTTGAAACAAATTAAAAAAAGATTATGAAAACTGGGAAAAGAATTTATAAATTTTGTTCAAACTCGATATTATCCATCTTATCAATTTTTCCTTTATATATAAATAAATAATTGGATGAATTTAATTTTTCTAAGTCATTTCGTTTAATAATATCTTTAAAACGATTTGGTAAATATACATTAAAATAATCATCTAAAACAACAACAATCGCATTACCAAACTTTGTATATACCATTTTAAAATTTGAGGCTTTATATTATTTTCCAATTTCTAGTTCATCTATTTTTTTAATTGGTAAAATTTTACTACAGTTGTTTAGTTTAGCTTGCAGGTCCATCCTTTATTTATATAGAAACATTTATTAAGAAATGTTTTCTTTAAGAGACATTTTTTTGACTCAAATGTGGTGATTTCTCAAATTTTTATGGTTTTATCTCAACTATTTCATAAAATACGTCACGTTATACGTCACGTTATAGTCACGTTGAACATGAAACACGTCACGTTAGCCCTTTAATGAATTAAAATAACGTCTATCGTAGGTTTAGAGACGACACACCGAATATTTTTGACCTTTTTTTATGAAATGTTGGTCATGAATTTTAGTTCAATTTTATTAAATTTTATATGATTTAAAAAAAAATTGACTGCGCTTTTCCGGAGACTGAAATGTGGTGATTCTTCAAATTTTCATGGTTTTATCTCGATCAGACTTGCATAAACTAATCTAAATCTAGACGAAGGTTACTAACCACAGCTTTAGTGTTTTGGGTTATTTTCGTTGATTTTGAGGGAATTTTATATGAATTTGATATGAATTTTAGCTCAATTTTATTAAATTTTATACGATTTTAAAAAAACTTTTAATGCGCTAGGACTGGTAATTATTAAACTACTATATTATGCGGGCAATATATATAATAATCCAATTTTCTCATAAACAATATATTTGCTATATCAACTGAGTACGAAATATCTGAAATTTATTCATGATTTAATGATTTAAAATAAAATGAGATGGAATTTGCTCGACGACAAGTTCTTCACTAGAAATACAATGGAAATGCTGAAGAAAATATGTATTCAGTGAAGAACTATTTGCTTTGCATATGAACATACTAGTATGAAATTGAAGCTCAAACTTTGAAGATGATGATTTAAAAAATTAAGTGATGACTTCAGATTTTGCCTTCGTAGAAGCAGCAATTTTGTGGAGACGTAATTTCCTACCATGCGTTGACTTGTACGGGATAATATGAACATCTGAAATTCAATCAGAAAACATGAAGTTAACAACTGATTCCATTTGATGGGTTGGTTGTAGCTTAGAATGTTAAAAATGATATAATAACTACCGCCAGAGAGGCAGTACTATATTTATTGAATTACAAATTACGAAAAGCTCCGCAATGATGCATTTAGTCGATATCTTAATCAATATCAATTTTAATCAAACTCTGAATGGAGTAATCCGAAGTTTTGTGTGCAAATCTCTTGATTTGATATAAAAGTTAACTTGCTGTTCTAGTTAAATGTTTGAATATTTTTTGTTATTGTTAGGGCGGGATATTCGAATGAGTTTAAATTTATCCTTTAACAAGTAGCTAAAAATTAATTTTTGTTCTTCAAAAATAATTGTTGTGGATACCAGAGCTACCGTGTTAGTCATTAAATCCTTGAATATTATTTCGAAGTCGAGCTATAATAGTTCTTTATGATATAAGTTTGTAAAATCATACATTTTAAAGAGAGTGCTAAATCTTGAATAATGGAGTTTTAAAATATGCATAAGGGCTAAAATGTGATTTAATGAACGCGTATTATACAATGTTTTTTCTACGACTTTATATTATACAGTATTTGGAACGTGTTAAATATCTTATACATCGTTTCTCCTACGTAGTTAAAATTCGGTGTCTATATGTAAGAACGTAGGAGGAGCTTCTAATGGCATTTGTAATGTTGCTAAGATTAGACTTTTTCAGCAGCTGATATAATTTTTCTTTAAATGATTCCTAAAAGAATTCTAAACAACCTGGGTAATAGGTAGGTACTTAACGTCTATAAATTTTTTTGAAATTTCACCTCGAAAATTGAGAATTTAGCATTATTATGAGATGATTGTTTCAACTTACTTATTACAAACAAGTTAAAAAAATATCAAATTAGTCGCTTTAAGGGTGTTCCATTTACTTCTTGTAATATACTAAATGTTGCGGGAAAGTATTCAGTACATTAGGGAGAATATCTATTTCATCAATTCGTCGGCACTTACCTTCAATTTTTTCGTTTAGCTCTTCTATGCCATTTGGCTTGGTATCTTAGACAACATTGTTTTAAAGGCCCCCAAGAAATAAACGAGAGGTACCCCGTGGTGGTGGTACCCCGTGTTGTTGCAGCCATATTTCGATATTTGGTACTGCAGCTGCCTAATTTTTCATCCAAATGAAATATTCTGCTGGTAAGAGAAGGATTTTCAGTTGGGACTGCCCCAGTATTACTACTTACAATGCCGATTAGGTTAATACGCTTTAAAAGTTTGCTTAAGTTGGACCGTGTTATTCGATTTCATGTCAGATTCTTCTCATCTAAATTATCACAAAGTTCGGTTTCAATCTCGATAACGTCCTACTTTCACCAATATTTCTATTCCTTGGTTTCCGCCAATAAATCAATGTTTTTTTTTTAAGTTAAAATTTTTATACAAAATAAACATTTAATTAACGAATAACTCAAGGAAAATTTAAAACGCCAAAAGTCATAAACGTGTGGTAGTTAATAATCTAGAAACTTAAAATAGTTTAAGAAACTTACGTGAATAGTAAAGAAATTAAATTCTTCACCATTGCCAGAAATTTCGAAGGCGTTTCTCTTCTTTAAATAGAGAGTGGCTCAGAAACATATATGTATATTAATGGCTGAAACTGAAAACTTGGCAACATTGTGAATATGATCAACTGCTCTGCTGGCATCTTTGTGCACGGCATAATTTTATTTTAAATTGTCAGGGCGATAATTGAGATATTTGAAGCTATCCAGACAATGTGAGTTAACTTTAACACAGAACCCAGGGACACATATGGCTCCGAACTATGAACATACGCAGGTATATAATTTTCTTGAAAATAACGTCATGAGTGATTTTCTCTTCTTTAAATAGACAGTGGCACAAAAGAAATATGTAAATTAAAGGTTGAAAACTGTAAACATGGCATCATTGAGAATATGATCAACTGCTCTGCTGGCATCTTGGTGCAAGGCCTAATTTTATTTTATGTCAGGGCGATAATTGAGATATTTGAAGCCATCCAGACTTTTGTTACAGTATGTGCAAAGTGAGTTGACTTTAACACAGAACCGAGGGACACATGGCTCCGGACTATGAACATACGCAGGTATATAATTTTATTCAAAATTACGTCAGATTTTTAACGGTGATGGGATTGAAAAATACTCTAAAATATTTCAGAAAATACAAATGTGCTAATCACATTTGAAAAGAAACCTTTGGGAACGATTGGTGCTTTGCACAAAATAAAAGAAGGTAAGGCATTAAAGATAAACCAACAACATATTGTGCTAGCAGATACAACTAGGTACTTTTCTATTGCCTCTTGGCCAATTTTAAGCTGATAAAGTGGTACCGTATTATTTACGTAATTACATATTATGTGACCACGGCCGGTCCATCTCTAAATCAAAACAAGCCTATTGTGTATCGTAGATTTGAGCAAACAGAGAAATGAAATGTATGTGCAAACTAACTTGGTTTACATTGACCTGTATCCATCTTTCTCGAAAATAATTTTATTACTATTTAACATTCTTAACTATAATGTCTATTTACATTTCACATTTATTCAACTTTCCTATATAGTTACATAAACCGCACATAAATGTCAAGCATTATTTTACTTTTTCAAAATAATATAATACACTGATTGCCTTTTAGGCCTAAGATATGTTACACAAAACTGTTAGGAAATATTTGATATTATATTAAATTCCCATCTTACTCTTCCACAGCTGTTAAAAGAGGAACAAAATATTGAAAAATAATTCCTGTTTTACGCCATTTCTGTCAAATATTAAATTATGTACTAATTATAGTGGTATCGATTACGCAGTAAGACAGGAAGTTACACTAATATGAGATCTTGGTTTTCGGAGGCAAGCAAAATGATGTTTAATAAGTTGTTATTGTCTCTAGTTTATCTCTTATACTTAATAGCATGGTAGCTAATTTGATTTTATATTATCGGTTGTACATAATGCATTGATGAAAATCTAGACAGGTAGACTTCTACTGAAGTAGAAAAATTATATAATTGGGTACCTCACCATAGCAGTTTCTGCTTGCGATACAAGAATACAAAACTATTAGTGTATGATTTAACAAGTATTACAATCACCTAACTTAAATATAATAAAAATATCATTTAAATATTTTGTAACAACAATAATCAACATCCACGTCCCTAGACTCAATTAGATTTTACGTCACACAAAGTCTGTTTACGAACTGTTTAATTCTGTATAATCATAAAATGCAAAATAATATTTGCGAAATGCGTATTGCGTAGCAATACACATAGTTGTAGTACCTACACCTAATTTTACTTCAATATATGAAACTTAAAGACGCAATTTAAAAGCTAGTAGCTGGAACTTAATATTTTAATTATACACAAGTGAGGAGACAGGATATAATAAAATGTTAATAGAGAGAGAGAGAGAGTTAAAAATTGAAGTCAGTTTCCAAATCGTGTAAGGGGTTTAATAAGAACAGGCTCCAAAAACAGTTATTCGAATTCGGATAGAAAATTATTTACACATCTTAACGGTAAATAAAATATTAAAATAACTTTACAGAAACATGTGATACCAAAAGACATGGAACTGACTTATTTAATTTTTTTAACTGTTATGTCTCAATGTGTCTTTTAGTGACAATCAAATTTGCGAAAAAATATTGTAATATTTAATTTGAGATTAAATACCTACGGCCAAATACACTACTGGACAGTAGATTTTCCTTATAAATATATTTTAATTGTCATTTCATTAAACTGATCAAATAATTTAATCTGATGATTGAATAAGTAAATCAAAATATTTTTGCAATCCATGTTGTCTTAGCATACATGTGGCCATCTCTCGAAGTAGCTAAAATAAAATGTAGTGTTTACATGCCTTAAATATGCCAATACTACCCCATATCAAAATCATTTGGGCATATTAAGCAAGTAAAAATCGAATAGATTAGGAAAAATTCGTTTCTCATTCAACTGAGTTCCGTTGAGAAGAACTTTGGAAAACCATATCCAAATGGAAGAATTAAAGAGGATGAAAATGTTTCAGTTGCTGAACATAAGTTTACACCTCTTAATTATGCCAAAACTGCCCCTACCAAAATAATTTCGGCATATTAAACAAATAAACAATGGAATAGATCAGGTATTAGGAAAAATTCGTTTCGCATCCAACTGAGTTCCGTTGAGCTTTGGAAAACCACATACAAATTGAAAATTTAATAAAAATATTTTAGTCGTTGAACATAAGTTTTCATTCCTTAAATATGCCAATACTGCCACTGCCCAAATCATTTAGGCATAACATATTGTTGGTTTTTTTTGTGCGATTACAAGGCAAGGCTGAATCAAATCGATATTTTTCAAAACAAATAATGTTCGCAGATGAAGCTATTTTCAATTCGAATAGGTTAGCGTATATTAATTTTTCTGGGGATATTTAAATCAAATCAAAAATTATGCGCAATTTGAAAATTCCATTGGACACGCATATGCTAATATACCTATTTCTTTTAATAGTGATCAATAAAATATTTTGAAAAAAAAATGAATAAATCATACCGAAATGTAATAAAATTAGTTTTATATATATAAAAACCATTCGAATAGTCACAAGGTAAATTGACCAAAAGTAATTTTGAAAAATTAAGAAGATGCTAGATGTTTTATGAAACGCTCACTTTTTCTCTTATGGACGTTTAACATAGGAAGGATTGTCTAGAATCCTTATAGTATATCTACTAAGACTATTGCTGTCATTTTTATAGAATTACTTTGTCATAATCCACAGTTCTTATTTACAAGACAGGGAATGGAATCTGAGAAAACAAAAATTGGTTGTAATTGTTTGAATTAAGTTGGTAAATTAAACCAATTTAGAAAAAGCTATCGTGGGCAAATTTTTATTTCTCTAATATATTTAGAAATGGGTCAATTTTTTTAGAGTAAAATAAGGAAATATACGTACGTTCCTAAAATGAATTTGAATTATAAACGAAGTCAACAACCCATATGGATTCAATATTGTGGTGTATGAAGTTTTTTAATTCAATGAGAATCATACATTTCATTTTTTTATTGAGAAAAATTTGAAATACTTTATGTATTGATGCAATTTTAACCTTATCCACAGACACCATTTACTTTTTCACATCTACATATACGGTTCTTTACAGGCAAGTAGAACTATCATTTTATATAAAAGCTATGCTTTCTATGATTTCTTAAGAATTCATTAAACAACATGAAAACGTATGTTTTAGTAGAAAATACGGTAAGACAATTAATTTCTTCAATCCATGAAAAGTTGCCTGTATGCAATTATTTTAAACAATAAGAAAACCTAAACGGTTTTACGTCGAATGAATTATATTGCTCATTATTTATGTCACATTCTTTTTCTGATCACAGAGTGAATTTACGAAAATGAATAGTGTATTACACCCTGCTCATCCGGAGCTTAACATCACATGATAAATTACTAAGAGTTGCAAAAGTATAAGCTTTGTTGTTCTAAGTCATACCATTTAAATTCTGACTTAAGTGAAATCCTTAGTACTTTCAAAACAATTTAGTTCAGGTAGATGCCAATAAATGAAAGCCTGATCAAATCAGAGGCTGGGCTGGGTTGGTTTGGGTTACTTTGAAGTCAGTTTAAAGAGCTTTTTCTAAGCCACTTGAAGGTTAGGAATTATATACTAGCGATATACTTTGGCAAACATATAGGCAGATAATGATTTACTAATGTTAATGTTTTCGTCTCGCGTTTTTCTACCGATTTTATCGTAAACAATTTATTAATTAACTGAATTAATAATAATGACTTTTCAAAACTTGTAGATTTTGTTTTGTAAATTATAAAGTTTATAAACAGTTCGTAAACAGCCTTAGTTTCTACATAAGCATACAAATAATAAACTAAAGCATTAGATGCTACAATTATTCTATCTCTGATTACAAATTCTAATTTTGTAAACAACGTCTCTTCTGGCTCTTACGAAATATACAGGCATTTCTATTTTAATATTCTTCTAATATTGACGTGTTTTTTTTTACTTAATTAGAATAAGATGGTATAGGTAACAAATATATCTGTAATAATATAATGATGTTAGTATATGGGAAAATATTAGAAACAGATTAAATATTATCGATAAAACGTATTCCGAATGGCTCCATTTGCACTATAGTCAATCTTCTTCTATATATACATATATCAGAAAACTTATAAACACGAGTTATTCGTAAAATATTGAATAAAATATGTTATGCAAATTTCCAGGAAATTTCGGAAAAATTAAAAAAAATTTTCACATATTTGCTATTGTGATAATTTTAAGAATGCTGATGTTATGACTAAAATATCAATTCTGACATTTTTGTGACACTAATACTTATTTATAATAATGATAATAATAACAATAATAATAATAATAACTCCGAGATGTACAAGAAGAGAGTACTCAAGATTCTGAACACCAAACTGTCATATAAGAATCAGGCCACCGTTCTGAACACCTGGGCAGTGTATGTCTTAATCTATAGCTTTGGTATCCTCAAGTGGTTTGATGCGGGCCCAAATGGACTCGACAGGATATCCCGGCGACTGATGACCAAATTCCGATGTCTGCACACTACTGCATCGGTTAAGAGGTTATACCTTCCTCGAGCAAGTGGCGCGGCGGTCGAGGTACGGTGAACATCTACAATTTGCAGAACCCAGGAGAAGAACATACGGCAAAAATTGCTAAGATCCCGCAGGAAGATCAAGCCACCTGGATGGAACAAGCCTTACATGGTAAGTTTCCAAGAAGTCTAGAAGTGGACAACGTCGATAGGCCGCCCTCACTAGCATGGCTCGGCGCCGGTTACCTCTACCCAGAAACAAAAGGATTCTTCATGACCATCCAGGACAGAGTTATCAGGACTCGCAACTATGAAAAACATTGTCTAAGAAGTAGAGAACAAGTTTGGGAAGGGGTGCGGTGGGTGAATCTATAGAACATATAATCAATCGCAGGCTGTAGGTCACTCGCAGATAGCGCATACCTAGGATGTCACAATCAAGTGGCCAAAATGATACACCAACGGCTGGCTCCCAAGAACGGACTCCTTCAAATACGCCCACCGTATTACAAATACCAGCGCCAAGCAGTCTTAAAACCAGATAAAGCGGTACTATATTGGGACAGGCCTATAATAGTAGATAGAACGTTATCATGGATAAGGAGAAAAAGACTGGAACCGTCGCTATTAAATAACGTCAGAAGAACTGAAGAATCTCTCTAAAAATCTTCAGGATCTCGGATTATCCCAGAACATCACGGGATACGCGCAGAAGGCAGTTATACTTCAGACATGCCATATAACCCGCAAATTCCTGAACGGAGCCTGACTGGGAGGAACTGAATTGTTTGTCCACCATGTTACCCCATCAGGCTAAATCGTTACCAGCTGAAGCTGAGTTAGCGCGGACAATGATAATAATAATAGAAATAATAATAATAATAATAATAATAATAATAATAATGATGATAATAATAATTTCATCTTTAGAGAAAGTAAGAATAACGAAAGGCATGCAAATCGGGTTAATGATAATGGTAATAAATTTCTATTTGCGTATATAAACAAAGAAATGCACCGTCAAGAGGAATGAGTAAAGATGCGCTATAAGTACATAAAACCTACATCCCCAAAAAAATAAATAAAAACTGATTAAAACTTACATGTTTCTAACATACCCAATAAAACCAAACAGATCACAATCAAAACTCTCTCTACCCACTCCCAGGCATGACACCAATTGCAAATTTGCTGAAGGGAGTATGAACGGATCCTCAAAATTAACTCTCTTCTTCTGTTTAAATCTGATTAGTGGTAGAGATCTTAAATCAGGGCTCAGAGATATAAATAAATTAAGCAAAGCATTAATGTAATTTCTGTGAGGCATTGTAGAGCGGGCAGCAATAAGCTATCTTCGTGCACGCCACGAATTCATGCATACTGTTTACTCAGATCTAGATATAGTATTTTGGCATAGAATAGGGTCCAAGGAGGGTTAGGATGTATCCTGATAGTTTCCTGTGGACCGCTGTGGAATGCTTTTGCATTTTAAATACTCGAAAGGATTCTGTTGAATTTCTCCCAAGGAGAAGACTATGTGATAGTTCTGTTTGACGATTCAAGCGGCTGCCTCACATCAGCGTTTTAATTTTTTTAGATAGTTTTATATGAATTTTCCAGGAAAGTTTGTTGTCCACATATATGCCTATAAATTTAGTACTCCTATCCTCCACTCTTCTCACCATGAGAATTTTAGGGTTTCAGTTTTATTGCGATTAAGGCTCAGATCATTATTTGCAACTTAACCCAATTTATTCATTTGATTATTAGGATACAGCTGAGTTAGAACAAGAAGTTGTTCAAAATTGATATGATATTATCTAAAACGATTAAATTATAGTTAAATTCCTGTTGAACTTCACTTATAGTATCTTGGGATTGTTTTCATACTCAATTTCTCAAATCGATATTTTTCGACTTAGCCTTTTGATCATATTTTTCAAGTAGTCACCTGTTCGGACTTATGTGGTTAAGACACTCGCGCCCTTCTGGACACCAAATGTTTGATACTTACCATAAATTTTTGTCAGGAACCCTGTATTATTTCTGCTTTGTATAAGAGAGTTGCATAAAAACTGATGATTGTTAAATTCGACCAACCTGTTTGGATTTTTTTCGATAGTCAATACAATATACAATTATGTATCCTCTTGTACTTTACTAAGGCTCCAAAGACAACCCTACATTTAGACAGAAGCGCATAATTAACTCTAGCCGACTCATTGCTGATCGAGTAAATGTGGATGTCTTTCCTTCTGAATGCTCCTAACAGGTTCTTACACCCGCATTTGAGAATCGTGTGGATCTCGACCTGAAATACGGTTGCAAATGTCTCAAGAGCCAAATCTTCTCAATACACACCCATTCCAGCATCACTATTTGTTCTCGAGCCGTCCGGGTTCGTGTACCAGACGATCCCATTAATCGGATCTAAACTGCGATCCGCTCGGGTATGTGAAGTCTGATCTGACATTAGACAGTACGCTGTCCCCCTTACTAAGAGTTTCTGACATCTATCAGCCCCCTTCCACCAGATCCTGATCTTGTTTTTCCTTAGACCTCAATACCTCATACTCTAGGAAAAAATGAAGGGGCGGTAAAACAGTCAGTCTCTAAAGAGCCTTGGTGGGTGCCATCCTGATAGAAACCTGTGAGTCCCACGCAAGCTAGTCTCTGAACTCTTTCCAACTGAGACCGTGGCATGGCCGTGGGTGTACCGATTCACCAGACGATGGCCCCGTTGGTGATAGTGGGGCGACCTACAGTCAAAACGAAACGTAAACATTCTTTCTTGTTGACCATATGATATCCGAGATCCCTGTGTGTAGAAACGAATTTGTTAAACCCTTTATGTCAAAGATTGCAGTATTTTAATAACTCAAAGGTTATCGATAAAATAAATAAAAAATACTGCATACCTACTGCAAATTTGTAGCTTATCTGAAATGTTTGAATTTTGTTTGGTTAATAAATAGACCTTGCATAATAATTGACTTTTAAAATTTTTCTGGTCTACATAAATTCAGTTTTTTAAAACCTAATAGAAAATTCTATCTGCAAAATCCCATTTTTAGATAATGTTTTGCACGTTAAGTTCGCACGGAATTATAGATAAATGGAGCCATAGAATTTTTATGATACTATGCGATGTATCAAACTAAAACTTAAGCCTCAAACTAATAATGATTTCGTTGAATCATCGTTAATGAACAGTTTATCAATAGATTAAAATATTTGAATTTATGCACATAATTAATTAGTGAGAAGTATTTGAAAATTTTGGTAGTTAGTCTCATTAAGTAAGGATTTGACTAAGTTTAGCAAGGTCTCTAATAAAAATAATGAATTGTGTGCATATGATTTTCCAGGTGTTGAATATGAGCTCAACCCAGTATTGAATTACACACAATTT
>MU185297.1:21350-54023 GCA_016904865.1 Pissodes strobi | reverse complement strand
ATCCCAATTACAAATATATTGTGTTTGTTGTGTAGGTTTCATCAATTACACGTATCATTCAATACACGTGAAGCGTTCCACATTCACGTTAATTGGTGAAGCCCCGGTAGATTCTAAGGGCGAAGCCCGAATGGGGTCCAGGGGCGATGCCCCGGTGGGTGTTAGTTTGGGTTATTTGGGTTAGTTGGATTTTTTTGTAGAGTGATATTATTGCCATGAGATTATTTTGTATGGGATATTTTGGCATGGGATATTAATGATTGGGATATATTGACTGGGATTTTCTGACCGGGAGTACAAAATATTTATTAATTTACAATTAATTATGTGTCAATTCGAAATTATTAGTCATCCCTCTCAAAAAATGTAAAACTTCCCTGTTATTGAAATCCCTAACTAAAGCCAAAATCCTGTCATCTGCTCGTCGGTACTTCTAATATTTTTGTTGTGGTGAATGTCCAGTAATAATTTGTTATACCTACATATCCCGTCCTCGCTGTACAGGGTGTCCCAAATTCGAGCCTCATCATTGAGATCTCGGAAACTAGAAGAGATACGAGGTCGGTTAAATTGAGGCAAAGTTGCGCAATTTGATGCTGATTAAAATGCCACCTTAAAAGTTAAAAAAATCCGAATACTTCCGAAGATATTTAGAAAAAACCGAATTTTCGCGATTTCATTTTTATTTTTTTATGACTCTATTTGAATAGATATAACAAAACATATTTCATATTCTCATTGTTACTTTTTCTGTTCTACAAGATGGTGTTATCAGTTTTTCAAACCGACGTTTCCTCTTTGAGCTGCCATAATTAACTTTGTTTTTTTTTTAAATACGACCCTGGATTTTTTATTACGAACTATAAGAGCTTCTAATGTCCCAAAACCAATGATGTATCGCACTTATTCGAAAAAATCATTTTAAAGATTCCCTGGTAAAATCTTGCCAAAAATATGTTTTCTATCTCTCTCTAACACATGAGTTCTTATGGAAAATGCCATTAATATGAATTTTTCAAATAAGTGCGATACATCATTGGCTTTGGGACTTTAGATGCTCTTAAAATCCGTAATAAAAAATCCAGGGCCGTATTTAAAAAAACAAAGTTGATGATGGCAGCTCAAAGACGAAACGTCAGTTTGAAAATCTGATAACATCATCTTGTAGAACAGAAAAAGTAGCAATCAGAATGTGAAATTTATTTTGTTATATCTATTCAAATGGAGTCATAAAAAAATAAAAATGAAATCGGGAATATTCGTTTTTTTCCAAAAATCTTCGTAAGTATTCGGAATTTTTAAACTTTTAAGATGGCATTTTGTTCAGCATCAAATTGCAAAACTTTACTTTGCCTCCATTTAATCGACCTCGTATCTCTTCTGGTTTCCGAGATCCCAATGACGAGGCTCGAATTTGGGACACCCTGTACAGTATGAAGTGTCGAAATGAATTTCCAAAGAGTTGGGTGGTCCATGCCTAGCTCGGTTTGAAAACGCCTGTTTGCAGCTTCTGCGTGATTATTTGTTCTATCATGGCCCAACATTGACGTTCCAAACTTCTACTGGAAATAAAGCTGACCATCTAGCGTTGCCCCGTTTTGTCGGTCGACCAATATAGTTGCCTTCGAACCAGTTCAAAACATCCAAAAGGCTGGGAGGCAAATAATTTGAAAGCTGATGGTCAGCTGCTTGATCAATAAATTCAGGTGTAACAAATGCCAAGTTCAAAATCATTTTTGCCTGTCCTGCAAAATCGGGATCATGGTCTATGACCTACTGATGCCAAATGTCTCTGGAAATGTTGCGACAAATGGGAAAAGCATCCACAGATGGCTGCTTCTGGAAACTGTTGCTGGAACGCTGTAAACAGTGCAATTTCAAAATCACACATTATTCTTCTTGGGCTTATCTCGGGCAATAATTGATGTACAATTTTCAACAACTGCGTTTAAAGGGTTCTTCTTTTGTTCGGTAATAGAGCATATAGTACTGGAACTACAGCTCCATAGATATCTGCTGACATGATGAAAACTTGAGCAAACAAATGAGGTTCCGATTTGAACGTACCGTCTATAAATAATTCTTCATTCTGTTGAAGGTAGCGGAGGCTGTCCTTCCATATAGCAAAATCCTATCTTCTACGAGTCCAGAGTCATGTAGCAGAAATCTCTCTTCTGTGCCGTTGATGTTGATAATTTGGTAGTGCTGTTGCATCTCTATTTCTTGAAGTGATAGAGGTAGTGCATGAACTTTGTTCTGTTTTCTTCGTATCATCTTCCTCAGTGCACATGCATTTGGCATTGTGCTTGGCTTGTGCTGCTTGAGAAACATTGTCAATACAGGCGTTAATCACTTAGCTTGTGAGCTCTTGGGTAAGTTCTGCGCGATGTGTCATCCGTTCCTTTGCTGCGACCACTTTTATTTTACATGTTGTTCGTTCGTGAGAATGATTGTTCAATCGCTTCTCAACTTCTTCATGTTTAAGGTATATTCTGGCCTTGCAGCGGTTCTTTTGTTCACAGCGGTAAAACTTTGTTTTCTGGTCTTGATTTAATTGATCAAAAATGTAAATGTAACCTTCAAAGACAAACTTTGGTTTTCCACGTCTCGTGCAGATATCCATTTTGCTACTCGACGTTAGCACAACAACAGAAAAATCTAGTAATTTTCACCATCTTCATGGATATACTAATAAATACTAAACAATACATCGAAGGTGAAGAAAGTACCTGCATCTACCTTAGCTAAATAATATTTTTAATAATTGTACCATTGTACAATAAATTAATATACCTAACATCAATAAGTAGGTAAGTGTAATTTAAAGTATTGGTGTAATTTAAATATTGCTAGGCAATATTTAAAGTATTGGCGCCGAAACACTTGGCGCCGAATAAGGAACCGCGCCGAATCAGCCGCGTCGAAATGGACGCGCCAAGCGGCGCCGGCGCCGACGTCGAATTGTTCTAGGCCTCGTTTTTCCGACTCGGCCCAGAAAAGTACTACACGCTGCGAAAGGGAAGTCTGTTCGTCTGTGCCTGTCATAGGAAAAGATGTACTAAAAGCTATTTAGGCTGGATTGCGATTTACGGGTTAACGTTAAGACCAAGAGAGTATGTTTAGCTCTAATACATAGTGATTAGAGTACCTGAATTTATCAAAACATCCCTGATGTATATTCTTGATATTTTCATGAACTGTCATTAAAACACAGTGCTAATGCCAATCTGTATTTCATTTATTAGGGAATGTAGAATTCATCTTACCATCTTACCAGATCGAATTTACGCTTGAGGGGAGTTAGGTAAAAAGTATATAACAGCGGGATAAGTGTTAATAATGCTAATTAATTTTCTTCTTATTATGTCACAACTTATTGTCCGGCGAACTCTTAAATTATGAAGTTAACAAGAATTGAAAATATGACAGCTAATACAGTGGTAAGCAAAAAGGTTAGTCAGCATTCATTTCACCCTAATCTGAGCTACATAGCCTGCACGCCAACCAAGGCATGGTATCACGGATTATTAGTTGTGACAACATTATATTTATTCTGTTAAAACTCCATATTTATACCATAAAAGCTTATTATGAATTTTCTTCTAGAGTCAAAACCATCACGCGGATGCAAACATTTCTGATTGTTAACAGTATAGAATTAAAATATGACGCTTTTAAGGGGGTTCCCTATCGAGCAGTTTAAGCCCAAGAAATCCAAGGATTCTCCATATTTTAGCCGACTTTTGAGGTTAAATTGGTCTAGAACCACGAACCTAATCTACAACCTGCCCGGGAGAAACATGAAAATAAGGAAATTTTAACAGCGAGCGCGCAGTGCCTGGTACATATACATACATATATAATATTCATGATTTGGGCATATATCACTTCGCGCGTGACCATACGCTCGCTCCGGGGGCGCAATCAATAAGAACTAACCTAAACTAGCCATACCAATAATTTTCCTATTTGGTTAATTGCGCGTTGGGCGTCTGCTAACCTCGATACGTAAAATTTACTCTCTGCCTGTAAATACGTATTAACTTTTTGCACTTAATTATTCTTACCTTAACGTTAATATTTTCTTTTGCACTAGTTTCAAAGAACTCAACTCCTAGTTGCTCGGCCAGTTGCTTTCCCCTCTCGAAGCTAATTACTCTGTCGTCTTCCATGTCGCACTTGTTGCCGACTAGAATCACCTGAGCGTTATCCCATGAATAAGTTTTAATTTGTGTTACCCTGTAAGAAAATGAATAAAGTGCTTATTTTTCATTGAAATAGTTGCCATTAAAACTTCGGCTTATCCCAAAACTTATTAAACAAATCTTGATACATGAAATATTTGTACTTCAAGATGATATATCTGTATTCTCTAAACATGCCAATTATGCTGTTTAATATATGCTCTACTGACCATAAACAAAGGCCTACAATACTCCTGGTATTATGAGCATGATTTCATTTGACGCGGGCGATAGCCAAAAGTTATTATTTCATAGACATGTTTTGTTGATGTATGAATCCCTTACCCAATTTCGTATCGTTCCTGACGCTAATTTTCATTTACAGTCCATGAACATTTGGAAATTTATATTTATTGCCAGAATTGCCTCAATTGCCACTTTGATATATTATACGTTAGTAAACGTTAGTAAAATAGAGAGGCGTTATTTGGAACCGGTTGAATAATCAGAGATGATTTGAATAGAATCTGATGGTGGCATGAAATAGCTAAAATATGTTGTTACATATAAATGTATTCTCGAAATCGGGAGCATTCAAAGATGTCAATTCCACTACTTTCTGAAATCGAAATAAGGTTATCTTTAGTGATATCGTCATCCTCTAGTCAAAATAATTTTTCAAAACTTATTTATTTTGAACTTTTTATGAGAAGTGAAAAGTCCTCTAGAACTATATTATGATTAATGGTCCTCATACGGAGGCGTGGTACCCGACGACAGGCTCAGATTGAAGAGAGCATACGCAGTGACAATACCATCAAAAGAGCAATGGTAACATGCAGAGGTAAGTTTTCTTGAGAGGGCGTTCAAATGTTACACCGATGACTCGCGACTGGTACAACAATAGTTCATCGGAGTAGGAGTCCTCCTGAAACTAAGCGGCATCCGCGAAAGCCTCCCCTGAGAAAGCACGCGATAGTGTTCCAAGCAGAGGTGTACGTAATCTTGATTGTTCCAACAATGGACGAGATCAGACAAAGAAATGACGAGGAAATACTAATTTGCTTTGATAGTTAAGCTGCACTCAGTGCGATTTGTGCATCCAGGACTATATCTAAATTGTGCCCTTGTCCCTTGGAGAGGCTGGTGCAGAGCAAGAGAGTGAAGCTGATATGAGTTTGGAAACTAAGCGACGCGACGGCGACGTAGCGGAAAATGAGGCCGTAGATGTACTTGCCATGCTCGAAGAAACTTTCAGGAGAGTATAGAGACCAAGAACTTTATCGCTGAGCCTGATAAAACTATGTCGCAATGTCTACTGATGAGAAATGGGCGGTTTCTGAGCACACTAGTAAGGGTCATTACAGGGCACTGCCGTCTAAGAAAACACATGAATCTAATAGGCCTTGTGAAGTTCGCTGGTGGTCTCTCCATTATTTGGGCTAATGCGCTGCCTTTGCATGAGCAGATCGGCAACATTGCAAAACGAGGAGACTGTGTGCCTACTATTGAGTAAGATCCTGACCTTCATTAGGGCGGAAAGAAAGCCTGGAGTAGCCTCCCGGTGATTGAGAGAAAACTTGGGGTATGCTTTAAAGGTGTCTAACAGCAAGGCACTTTGGACTTCCCACAACTAATATTATTTTTTTATAAAACTGATAGAAATCAAAGGTTTTATCGCCCCTGTTAATCTTCATTCCTGTTCTTAATAAGAGACTGCAAAGTTCTTTCTTTAAGAAAGATTAACATTTTATTCAAGGAAGAAAACGTAAACGGATTTGTCGATTTTAATGTTTTTTTTATGTACACTGTGTGTATGTTTATGTATAAAATATACGAAGAGAAGGATACTTGTACTAAATGGGAGATCTTATTTTATAGTGGATATACCTTCCTTGTAATCATTGGACGTAACTTGTTTTGCTTTAATTTTCATTCAAATATGTGCTATGAATATCCAAAGTGCCCCTACTTTGAGCTCTGACTAGTCACTTTAACCTCTCTGAATTAATCAGTGTCTCGAATGTGTCAATATCAGCATGACGTTGATAAATATGTGATATTCAAAATACTGATTAAGCAATGACTAATCGGAGTTCAAACTAGTGAAAACAATTTAATTAGGAAAATTTTGTATAGTTGCAAAACTGTGGGTATAAATTTTGATTCATTGTAATTCACTCTACGGATCATGCTTGATTCCTTGTAATACACTCTACGGATCATACTTGAATTCAATTGACGTTAGGAGAATTCAGAATCATCAGAACTGATATATGAAACTTTGTCTTGGTTTGCATTTTTTGGAGCGTATTTCTTATACTCTAAGTACAATGGAAGAAAGCTGTAAATCTATCCCCTACTATTTAAATAGGATGCCATTAAGGAGGAAGATTCTTCTCATATTTTATTCGCACGTTTTTGATAATTTTGAGACATAAAGCCTACTTATCCTGATGTTAAAGAAAAATAGATATCCTAACATATTTATTTAACGCCCGCAGTAGTTTTAACGTTTTAAGGCTAATGGGTGCTACTTACCAGTCTTGTACACTATTAAAGGATTCTTCATTTGTGATATCATACATTAGAATAAATCCCATTGCTCCTCTATAATAGGCTGTAGTAATGGTTCTGTACCTTTCTTGGCCAGCAGTATCCTGTCAATTCAATAGAAATCAACATATAGCATTTCTCTTAATATAATTTATCGATATTGGTATGCTAACTGTAGATATTCGTTAACCCAAACTAACCAGAGCCATAGCTAATAATTATCGTAACGATCAGGTGGAAGCTATAAGATCTCAACCTAAGATACTCACTTCCAAAACTGGTTCAATAAGAGAACGTAATTATCAAATTAAATACATGAGAAGGAAAACAGGAGTCAAGTTTTTTAAATCGCCATTTAGTCCGGTACTAATATGTTATGGTTTTGTAGAAGAAACGAAAGCATAAATGAAAGTAATATAAGAACGACGGCAGGCTAGACACTACAATTGTGTAGTTGTAGAATTATAGAGATGATGTTGATATAATAAGGTGGAGAAGACCTAGATGGTGATATTGGTAGGGTTATGTTAAAAGAGCTGATCCTTAAGACAGTAGAAAAATGGGTCTATAGTCCATTTGGTAAAATGGATTTAAGAGCATGGGAATTTCCTGTATACAACTGTCATCTTTTGGAGAGTGTCCAGATATTAGTCCGAACTTTAGGAAAGCCTAATTCGCTTAAAATTGTCGAATCAGGACAGTATCGGTTGGAAATCTTTAAAAAATACAACCAGATATTACTGTTAGAATATCTCAGGGCATCTGTATCAGAAAATAACATACCAACAAGAATTTACTGAACTAATGATGATTCGTTAGTTTTCACTTTTGACGAAAGAGTGTTTTTTATAAGATACGGAATGAGAATTTCAGTAAAGAAAAGTTCAGAAAATTGTACCATCGCAACTTTGATAATAGGGAATGCTTTAGGAGATCCCCCTATGATAGTAGCCAATCTGAAGCGAGTTCCTGAGTCATTGGCAACTTTAATGCCATCATCTTGGGCTATTAGTAGGTAGATCTAATAGATGGTGGAAAATTGGGTAAGCGTTTTTCGAATATATTAGTAATCTTCTAAATCCAGAGCTAATGCAACATGATGTAGAATTTCCTGTTATCTTGTGTCTTGATGGACATGCATCTCATCTGGCATTACCATTGCAAAAAATTCGAAATGGTTGCACTTTATCAAAATGCAAGAAATACACTTCTTGCAGCTGATGGATGTATCAGTATTTCATTCATTAAAGGCTGCTTGGAAGAAGGAAATTTGTTTTGGTCGTGTGGCCTGCTTTTTCTCAATCTTGATGCAATAGATTAGTTCAAGACAAACAAATTCAGTAGGGGAGGATATTTCCAAATGCCAATCATTACAAAATAAAGATGATACAAAAACACTTAGCTTATATTGAACTTGTTATACCAAATGAAAAAATGAAATTATTTAAGAAGTGGCACTACCTGGTTGCGTGAGGTAAAAAATACGTTTATTTAACATCAAACAAAGACAGATATTGCTGATTCTGAAGACGAAATGCACAATCAAGATGAATGTAGTGATTCTACAGATGATAAAATGTATTTTGATGAATCGGATAATAACAAAATGGACATTAAGGAAATTAATAACTTATTAAACGATCTATTATTATCTGAAAATGAAATGATCAAGTTCGTAGTTAATAAAGGAGCATTAGAAAAGTCATAGCTCAATGATCATAACATTTTATAATAAAAAAGGTACTTATTTAGCTTAAATATTGAAAATTCATTCAGATTATTTTATGACTTAATTATTCTTTTTATATTTTCCATCTGAAAATAGGCCAGCTAAGGATGATTTATAGGGTTGAATAAGTAAAGTGCATTAAAACTCTATGTTTTTTCTGTTTGTAAGCGGTCTGGATAACGCTTCAAAAGATAAAGCAGTTCAAGTCAATGAACAGAAAAAGTGCCATGACTAGCTTCCTCATGAAGTTGATTAGGATTATGTAACTTTAAATGGAAGACGACCAGATATGGAAAAAGATAGCTTAATTGGTTCTTCAAATAGTAGCAAGAAGCAGTCGGTCGTAAGGAGGCATTGAATATTTTTAACATTATACATCCTACAATAAGTAAAAATTAAATACCTACCATGTTAATTTATTAAAATTTACTTAAAGTTATTTCAGTTTAGGTCATCATCCCGAAACTAAAATTATATTTGGAAAATTTACGAGTGATTGACGAAATCCCTCTAAGCGCGACAAAGATGGAAGAATCATATCATAAGAAGTAATGCAACGACAGGGCTATATCTATTGACATACCATCTTCTCTTAAAAATAACTTATTTTAGCCCATAATCACCGAAACCATCCAAAAACGAATGGAAAAAAATTCCACGTGTATTTATTTTTAAAGTCTGGCAAGAATGTTTTCTAAGATATAAAAAGAAAAAGGATATAGAAGATAAAAAAAGTGGCAAGAAAAGAAGACAGGAAGATGGCAAAACATTGAAAAGTAGAAACAACAACATGACACTAAAATAAATGAAGATTCTATAAGAGGAAACAGAAAGGAATCTTGGTTTTGTTCTATTTGCAAAGAAGAGTGCAAAGAGAATATGATAATATACCAAGAATGTCTAAAGTGAATTCACGATTGGTGTGCCAAAATAACAAAAAACACTACGCTGTTTATATGTCAAATCTCTAATTCAAATAATAAGCGAGAAATAAATCTATTTTCATTTAAATACTTAAGGTAATTTTAGGTTTTCACTATGTGACTAAAACTCTTACACTTGCCTACCAATAACAGGATCAGATTAGATCGTATTTCTGCATGGCGGATACTGGTGCACAGTAGCAAGTAATACAACACAAATGCTTTTTATTCTACTTTCATATTATTGAAGATAACCTTAACGTGACGAGTACTGGGACAATTACCTTAGGCCACGAGTATTAGTACTTCTTTACAAAATGTTCAGTGAACGCTTTATTAATATTGACTAAAGCCGTAAGGTCTAACCCATATAACGAGAACTTACAAATATCATCCACATTGACTTGTTTGAAAGAAGCTCGCCATGAAGAATCTCATGACTCAGAAACCTTAGACAGTGATATGGTAAAACGATTACTGACACTTTTCGCGTGATAGATACGACGGCGACGCCAACAAAATATCATGTTCTGAGTATCAGTTTTTGGACATAGAAATAAAGCTTAGTTACTAGCTAAAGCTGCTAATACTCGAGTGATATAAATTTCTTAATTTGCTTACCCATATTTGTAGTTTAACTCTTTTGTCATGTCGAAATACGGTTTTTACTTTGAAGTCGATTCCCACCGTACTGACAAAAGCTGATGTAAAGCTATCGTCAGCATAACGGAACAAGAAAGAAGTTTTTCCTACCGAACTATTTCCAATAATGAGTAGCTTGAACATGTAGTCGAAGTTTTGATCGGCTGCATCTTTTTGCCATTTTGGATCAGTTCCAGCCATCTGTAAATCAAGTTCGAGTTTAATTAAGGGCTCATATTAAAAAAAAATAATAAAAATTAAAAGAAGAAGGTTATCAGTTTCGCAAAACTTCAGAGGAATCCGTTTTGTAGAAAAAAACATAGAAGGTAAATAACAGACTGTGTGCCTAAAAATTTCCAAAACAATGCAGAAATTTCAACATAATCCTAAATCAGAAAATCCCATATGATCTGTATGGTGTTTCTTCTTGAAATGTTTACTCCATTATTAAAATTCTACGTATACGATTGATATATTTAATGAGCACCTTTCTAAAAGCTTGTATTATTGAAATAATAAAATATTGAAATAATTTTGAATAATGTGATTAACGGATGTATTTCAAGAGACCACTTTAGATTTGTTAAATGGTAGTTTATAAAAAAAATTGCCCTTCCTGCTATTTTTTGCACTGAATGGTAGTGTGGTTTGGTTTAGTCATTTTTTAAATAAAATCAAAAGTAAGAAAATTAGTATACTATGCCTAACAGAAAAATCATATATTTGCAGAAGAGGGTTTCACAAGTGTATGAAAATAGTGCCTTATCTATTAAGAGGTGGTATTTGAACTATTCTTGAAAGAGAAAGTTAATTCCTTTCGGAGGTACCAAATTCAATGCTCACAATTGGACTCTTAGTTCTTAATGGCGTTTGAGAATTAGTCATGGTAGGAAAGTTTTAAAAGATGCTAAGCAAATTTTAATGTATTTTCATCATTCGCTTGAAGCATTTCGTTTATTAGGCGTTCTGTGCACTATTACTGCGTAAACTATTTAACTGACAGCTATCAAACTGTGTGATTATTAGGACACCTTTTCACGGTGCTTATTTTGATAATAATGAAAATTTTTCATCGTCTTTTCTTTTATGGCATTTCATGTGGATCTGAACTGTCTATTCCAAAAGTTTTGTATTTGAACTGTATCTGGGCATTTCCAGTTATCTGACCTTGGGCATTTTTAGTTATCTGTGTTTAAATATTGGTTGTCACTTCTGCTGTTGTTATATTGTACTCTGTTTATAATTTTTTTTCTTCCTGCCTACTTTCTTCTTTTTTAATCCATGATGCTGTATGATTATGTGGCCAAAGTTTCTGTAATTATTTGCTTTTTATTTTCTTATACATTTTCCATGTATTTTAATATTTCTTTTGTTTTTTTTTTGTTCATGTATATAATACATTAGTGTTTCTATGTCTACCTTCAGCTTTATCATATTGTTTTAAGTTCTGCTTTGCTACTTAGCTGCGTTTGTTATTTTTGTGTTTTAATTTCTATGCTCTAAAATTTTCTGTCTATTACATGTTAATACTGCTGAAGCTGCTGCAATGTCTTCCAGTATGATTGTGATGTTTAGGTATCGCGCGGTAACTTCTTTATTCGTCGTTTCCATTATAGTGTTTGCGCCTTTCTTAAAATGTGATTTCAAGATTTTAAAACTTCTTTCCATTTCTCTTTTTGGTTCTTTTTTGTATAGTTTGTTGTTTGAGGTCTTTATTTGATATTGTTCTTGCATGTAATCATGTTGTACTACTCGTGATAAGGACGTTTGCTCCTGCTTATCAATTGTTTATATGAAGAGTAGTTGCATTTGATCGTTCGTGTGTATTATGTTTCTTTCCTCCTTATCTCTCGGTCCCTTTAGAACTTTTTTTATTTTCTGTTATTGAAGTGAAAATTTTTTAGCGAGGGTAACGTCAGAAAAATGAAACTCTTATCAAAGTGAAACGCTCATCAAAGTTGAAACGGTTTTCAAAGTGAAACGCTCCTTTAATGTTCTAGTATAGCTGGAGGGATGAAATTTTCAGGACATGTGTAGCCGGGGTTTAATGAGGACGAAAACTGGGAGAAGGGGGAGGAGAAAAAAACTAAAATAATTAATTTTGGGAGAACGGGAAAAGCTACGAGCTCGAAATTTTTATGGTAGCTGCGGCTTTGACTTTATAGGGGGGACGGGGGCTCAAATTTAAGGAGGATTTTGGGGAATAATCATTTTTTGCCGCTATCTCTGCAACGGACCCTCGGATCGAAAATCTGACAAACGGGGAATTATACCCCCACCCCCACTTCCGCGGATACCCAATTTTTTTTTTAAATGTGAAAAAAATTAAAAAACGTAAGAAATTGTTCGGATAGTTAATAAAAGTATTGCGGCAAGTGTGCATGTTTCGATATTTGGACAACGTTGACGGTATAATCCATATAACAGGTCACGGTATCCTCACGGGTATATTATAGGTCTTAGTATTTCGTGGCCTGTGGCACACACATAAAATATAAAACGAAATAAGAAAGAAAAAAAGGGTTAGAGAAACGCGGTTCTCGGGGGAAATAGGTAAAGGAGTTCAGCAGAGGTCGGGGATGGCAAAAATGGGTAGCAAAAACATTGTTACAAAGCAAAAACAAAAATTTATGAAAAAAAATAGGAAAAAATTGGAAAAACGTAAAAAAAATTCGGAAAGTAAAAAAAAACAAAAGATTGTTCGGAAAGTTAATAAAAGTATTATAACACTAATCAAGAAAAAATGTTAAAGAAGAAAAAATTATAAAACGAAATAAAGAAATAAGAAAAAGTTAGTGAACGCGGTTTTTGGCGCGAAAAAAAAAATTGAAAAAAAGGAAAAAAAAGTGTCGAAACCGGGGACAAAAGTTAAGAAAAAAAAGCTTAAAAGGAATAAAATCCAAATTTCTAATATCTCTTTCAGTAGTTTCACTTCAGATGTGTGCTTATAAAGGTGAGGAACATATTTTTTTGTTTAGTATGCCACGCTTTTGGTCTACGAATATTTGTTCTGTGAAAAGCAAAATCCCTTTGTTGCATTCTTAAGCTCTGTTGCAAGGTAATGACAACGTATGACAGTACGGTTCATTTCATCATTTACACTTTGGTGGTTGTCGGTTGATCCGGCAAAATATTTCTGGCAGTCCTAACGTTCTCTTTATCCTGTTCAAGGAACTTGAATACTCCTAGTTTTCGTGTCGCTCGATTTTCAGGAACGTTGATATATTTCGTTTGTGGTGTGAGTATGTCAAAATATCCCGCTTTAGGATTGCCAATGAGTTGTAAGTAAATTCTCTTGATGTTGTTACGTTTTTCCCGTAGGTTTTGACGAAAGCGCAACTTTTACTATTTTTAAAATAATTCTTTCTTTATTCCTTATCGCTGTACACTATACACACTATACTACTCTTATAACTTTACAGCCAATAGGCCTTTACAATACTGCACTCAATGATAAACTAGCTGCAACACTCGTTCTGCTCTTTATTTATGTATCCAGTCGAAACTATATCGGGAATATTCCGGACGAAGTCAGGATTCTCTATTAATCTCGGCCATATCCATCGGGAAAATAATCGAACTGTGAGGAAGCTTCTCGGTCGGCGATGACTCATACGGAAATAACGTAGACGCGGCAAGCTGGTCGTACAGAGTTGACCAAAACATACAGATGGTCGCTAGCCATGGCAATATTATAACTCGTCTAACTTTAAAATATATTTTTTTAATATTTTTTAAATATTTATTCGAGCTTTTTATTATTTACAGCAAATTTAAAAATTAAGGGGTTAGGTTTATAAGATAGAAGTATTTCAAGATATGTTCAATATGTGGTTATTTTTTCCGTAAGAGTACGGTACATTTCGAAGTGTGTCATTCTGTTGTCTTCGATAAGTAATGGTCCTGAAGTTCCAACAGTTTCGGCTTATGTATTTTAGTATTATTCTCTTAGTTATATCGGTGCTTATTTTGGTGGTCATATAAATATACCCCCAATGGTCTAAAAAGATAACTTCCATCATCAAATTATATCTGATCTTGCAAAAATCATGTTCTAGGAAGTAGGTTTGGCTGTAGCATTTTCATCGACAAAAGTTCACCTGTTCAAGGTTCTGACGCCATTGTTCTGCATGCTGTGTCATCCTGCATTGGGGATCCTCAGGCAGTAGTATTATTCAAAGGCTTTTGTTTGCACCATTTTCATGGATGTCTCCTTTAACGCAAGAGATACGTTACTTAAACCATATTGTCAGGTAACGGGAACCCGTAAGGTCGTCACTTCTCAAGTAGCTTCCGAGATAAATTATTATTATTATTATTGATATTGTTATGTTTAATATGTATATTACAGTACAATTATTAAAAAGAATCGTAATGTGATACATTCGTATCCTTTTAAGAACCTTTAAACTAGTCTAAACTTACTGTGTGCTCAGTAAGATAGCCCAACGGAATCTCCACCCAAGACAAGAAACGAGACCGCTGTTTTCTTAACTCAAATTGCTCATCACCTGGTAATAAATAAATAAAGATTAAATTTAAAAAAATATATCCACGAATGATTCAGCAATCCTACCGTTAATCTGTGTCTTTCGAGATTATTAAACATACTCAGAAATATATCAGATTCATGATTATATTCATTTGGCTATCGAGGGAAAAAGAAAATGTGTAGCATAAATAAAGCACTAGGTAGGCATGGCGTCTTAAAGATTTAGAAGAATGTGACACTTTTCAAATAGATATATAAAAAAAGGAGAAGTACATAAGTTCGGAATAATTTTCCAAACAACTTTTTATCAAATTACGATTTTAGTCAACCCAAATGATTCTGACAAAATCGCAGGTCAATTTACGGTATTGACGTTGTCGTAAGTGAGTCCAGTCAGTAATCCCAGTAATTAAAAAATAGAAGCCTATATATTATTACAAAATAGTTATGAATTTATTTATTTTACAGAATCATAGAATAATTCAGTATCTCTCGTAAAAATTATTTGTATAATAATACGTCCACCAGGATTTTTTTGAGTTATTGTTAAGCAAATCGAAATTCTTGAAAGTATCGCTTAATAATCAACTCCAAGCTTTATTTTCAATTGAATCAAAAGTTTCTCAATCAAAAGTTTATGAAATAGAATTAACCACTGTGGCAAACGAATTTGCTAATGAAAAGGTTATAAAAAAGCCTTAATTTATAAAAAATGTATTGTCAAAACCAAACTTTTGACCTTGTCAAGACTGTCACAGCTTCACATATATTGTTTTTAATCCTTAAACTCCGCCGCCGCGCGCCGCGCAGTCACGCGACCGCAGCCGAGTTTTGATTGGTGTTTATTTTGCCTCCGTGAAGCTCAGTGAAGCGAGGACACTACGCAGTTGGAACTCGATGCCAATCATACGCGCTTACCTGAGCCGGAGTGCAATAAATTTTCATAGGAATTAAAATAAAAGAAGATTCGTTGTTTGGGTAAATAGACTATCGTTATGCGTATATATTGTTTTGTTTGTATGTCATATAAATAAGTTAATGTTTATGTGTTAAAATGGGAAAAGAACGGCAGAATTAAGCAGCTAGTTAGTTTGTTTATTTAAACTTAAATTTGATCATAAGATATCGGAATCGGTTCAAATGACTAAAATAAATTGGAACTAACTGAAACTAACCGAAAGATAATTGAACGACTAACCAAAGCTAACCAAAAGTAACCATAAGCTCCAAAACAAACTAAAATGTACCTATCGTAACAGGTTACAAAAATTAAAGTAAGTTAAAACTAACCAAAACGAAACGAATTTAAGCGACTAACCAAAAACATTAAATTTGCTTATATCGTATAGGAACCGATTCAAATGACTAAAATAAATTGGAACTAACTGAAAGTAACCGAAAGTTGATTGAATGACAAACCAAAAGTAACTAATAGCACAAAAACGGACTAAAACGTATCGGAACAGATTAAAAACGTTAAAGTAAATTAAAACTAACTCAAATTAACCGAATATTGGCAAGTAACCAAAGACATCAAAATTGGTTATAACGTATCGGAACCAGTTCCAATGACTAAAATAAATTAAAACTAACTGAAATTAACCGAAAGTTGATTGAACGAAACTAACCGAATTTTGAGGACTAACTAAAATTAATCAAACACATTTAAATTAATTATAACGTATCGGAACCGGTAAAAGTAAGTTAAAACTAACCCAGATTAATTCAATTTTGGCGACTATCCTAAACACTAAAATTGGTAATAACGTATCGGAACCGAAAGTAATCGATAGTTGATTGAACGACCCAGTTTTGGCGGCTAACCAAAACTAACCAAAAATATTAAAATTGGTTATAATGTATCGGAACCGGGTTCAAATGACTAAAATAAATTAAAACTAAACAAAAGCTGATTGAACTAACCCAAACCAACTAAAAGCACCAAAACGGACTAAAACGTATCATAATAGGTTACAAAATTTAAAGAGCCCAAAAATAATCGAAAATTAATAATATGAAAACATTCATAAAATATATATGAAGGGTACAGGGGAAAAACGATCTAAGCGCTATTTCCATAGGAAAGTTTTATTATTGATTTCACAGAAAATTTTATTCTTGATAAAAGTTAGTGCTTGGAAAAACACCACTTTTGACGATGTTAAATTAAGACTAAGTTATACAGGGTACTTAAAAAATACAAAAATGGTGGTTAAAAAACAAAAGCTTAGGAATATCGGAAAAGCTTCTACACGAAAAATAAAGCTCCTATTAAGGTAAAAATAAAAGTCAAATACCATTTTTTCCAAAAGTGCATCGTTACTGAAAAAAATAAGGACAAAATTAAGAAAAAGCGGGTTTTTTCAATAAGTGAAATGGATTTTCTCCGCAACGGTACGGTGCACTTTTGGAAAAAATGGTATTTGACTTTTATTTTTATCTTAATACGAGCTTTATTTTTTCTGTAGAAGGTTTTCCGATATTCCAAAGTTTTTGATGTTTTAACCATCATTTTTGTATTTATTGAGTACCCTGTATGACTTATCCTTAATTTAGCATTGTCAAAATTTGTTTTTTCTCCAAACACCAACTTTTATCAAGAATAAAATTTTCTGTGAAGTCAATAATAAAAAAGTTTCCTATGGAAATAGCGCTTAGATCATTTTTCCCCTGAACCCTTCATATGTATACACATTTTATAGAAATAACATGTTTCTAATTTTTTTATTAGTCTTAAAACCATTTCATCATTTAGCCATGTTGATTTTAGTTTGATAATATTATTGAATTATATTTCAATATAAAAGGTCTCAAAAGAGCGGGACATATTTTCCGATTTTCGAATTCTTCTAAAAATTCTAGATAAATTTCATGTAGCGTGTCGAATAGCATCCCTTCCATTTAAATCAAAATGTTATCAAGATAAATTGAACGCACGGTACATGTTGCTCCGATTTAGCGTAATTGTGCACTTCATGCATAAACTAGTTCGTGAACTATAGCCAGATCAAAAATTTACTTTCCTTTCACCATCTTGACAATATTTTTATCTAGCGAATAAAATGAAAAAGCTCTTCTGAAAAAATCGTACATAATACGTTTTCTAAAATTGTGCAGGTTGCTAAGAATCTATATAAAACAAAATTATGTACTTATATAAGATATTTTTTAAGCTTAGAAGAGAACAACTAGATAAATCAAAATTTTCAAAATTATTATTGCAGATCTTCACAAGTTCGTCTAAAACCGTAACTACTTGTGCAAAATAAAATCTCATATAAAAAAACTTTTGTTGTGTATAGATCTTGTTGATATTTAAAGATTAACTTGGAACTTATATTCTATTATAACTATATTCATGTCAGTTTATTTCAATTTCAATTTATTATATGTGTGTTATAACGTTAAAAAATAAATAATTTCCTATATAAATGAATTGATTTATTGATCGCAATTTATTAAAATAATATGTAACTCAATTATATTTTTCTTTATGTAATTGACTTTTCCTTCAGGAATGCTGTACTTACTACAAGTAATCTACATGCGCCATTCTTAATTTCACTTCAAAAGACATTTTTAACTATTTCTTTCAGGTGTAATGTTTAAATAAATATCCGGCTCTCTTTATGCAGCTTTTTGGATCAAAAAATTGGTTATTCTCTACTCGAAATAAGCAGTATTTTATAAATCATATATTTTGTAATGAAAGTTTAAAAAAAATAATAGGGAAGAGTAACAATTTTAGCATATAACGTCCCAAAAAACTTGAGTACGGCTCACTTCACTAATGATTGCCGGGGGGTTGACGTTAAGTTAGATTTATTTGTTTCCTCCCCACTACATAGTGATAAAGTTGGTCCTCGCTTGTCAAAGGTGCCACGCTTAAGTGTCGCAGCTATAGTTTTCTTTAGGCTATGCCAACAGCGCCTTAATGCCTTCAATCCACATCGTTGCAGGTATGATTTTGCAAGCGAGCGGTGTTAAGTAAGTTAGTTTAATTTTTGTAACCAATTGAAATTTGACAGCGGCCACTGTGACCGCACTACGGCGTTAGTGCTACTTTTCGGGTTCGCATAAACTTTGCTGTATGACAATGAAAGTAGTTGAAAAAGTGAGTGTATTGGATCCCAAATATGAGGAAATATGTTTGAAGTGGTATGAAGAGGACCAAAATGATTTTTCTGAGCCAGATGATGTTGATGAACAAACCAATGAACTCAGTGGATATGATACAAAATTTGAATTTGAAATGGAATATGATGAACTGGAAAATAACGGTACAAGACAAGGGAAGAGAGGAAATATAATCATGAGCAATGAATCCGATGAAGAAAGTGAATTGAGTGCTACAAGAAGAAATTACCACGGTAAGAATCGATTCAAATGGCCTTCTGAAAATTTTCATTCTCGCTCCAGAACCCCTAAAACATAATATTTTAATGCAACTGCCTGGTTTACAACCTTTTGCAAGGTTGGAAAACTCATCAAATCTCCTTGAGGTGTGGAGCTTTTTGTTTACGGAAGACATTTTTGGTAAAATTTCGCTATGGAAAAATTTTTAAATTTAAAGGGAAATGATGAAATATACAATGAGTTATCGTCCTGAATTAAGGGATTTAGATACGACTAAACTAAAGGCATTATTAGATCTTTTATTTTACCCAGCTGTTTTTGTTTCAAACCATGAAAAAATTTAAAGAATCTTTGCGCTGATCGAACGAGGAGAAATATATCGCTGCGTCCGTCATGAGTAAAAATAGATTTGCTTTTTTGCTGGTCTCTTTGCGGTCGGATAATCCAGCAGACCGACATGAGAGACAAAAGAAGGTCCTGTTTGTGTCATGTCATAATTGTATAACCATGTTGTATAAACGGAATGAATGTATTTCAGAGGCAGGTGCAAGTTTAGAATGTACATGCATCTGAATATTTAGCGGTTTTAAGGTTGGCACTGCCAATTTATAATTCAAGCAGAAACATAACCGCTAACAACTGGTTTTCCTCAACTCAATTAGCTAATCAACTCCGAATTAGAGGGTTTACGTACGTAAGCACAAGGAACAAAAACAAAAGGGAAATTCCCTCAGAATTTTTAGCCAAACCAAATAGAGATATTGGCTCAGAGCTGTATGGTTTTATAAACAATATGACATTACTTTTTTTGTGCCGAAAAAAAAAATAAAGCAGTGGTTCTTGTTTCATCAATGCATCGTACCAAAGCGATTGATAAAGATATTAGCAAACTAGAAATTATATCTTCGGCAATTGCACAAAAGGATGCACTTGGCGAGAAATGTGGGAAACACTCCACATGTCGACGTACACAACGCTGGCCATGTATTTCACCAATCGTACAAAAACAACCCAATCCTATAAAAAGCAGACTTCGTATCAGTTAGTAAGACCAGAGCTCGAAAGAAGATTGCAACATGTTCATGTTCATGTACCTTGTCAGCTGTGGGCCAATATTATAAGCGTACCGGGAATTCCTGATAATCCAATCTCTGCTTGTCAGGAAGAAAGATTAGAAAAGCGTAAGACATGTTATACGTGTCCTTCCAGAATCAAAAGAAAGACCTTCCACCTTTTCTTTTTGTTCCATAAAGCTATATGTTTAGAAAGCAGCGCAAAATTGTGCGTAAATTGCAAACAAAATCTCAAATTTTTGAAGCGTGTGATTTCTACGATTACGCTGAATCTTTAAAAATTGTTTTGTTATGTTGCAATAAGTCAACTATTAACTTAGGAAAATAAATATTATATTGCTGATATTTTGTAAATGTTTTTAAAATTTTTTAAAAAATCGGTTTTCCAGCATAAATGCTTACCAATGTGAATCTATATTTTTTTGGTTAATACAATATTTAATACCATTACTGTCAATTCTTAATGTCTTAGTTGATACATCTGTTGCATAAAAGTAATGAAAATGCTGAATGTATTACGTAAATTAAAATTAAGCTTGCTTTTTCTATATCCTGTCTAACTGAAAGCCAACCCAGTATAGGTAACATGTACTTAATAGATGTATATCTGTCACAGCTTAACAGTAATCGTATAACTTTATTTTTTTTTTGCAATTGAAACTGAACACCTTTATTACATGAATTTAAAAGACATAGAATAGTTAAAATGGGGAAAAATTATTGTATTATAAATTATTTTCTTTCTAAGCTAGAAAGGAGAAAGCAGTCACTGTGTGGGGGCCTAGTCCTCCATCAGGCGCCTCCCCAGATGGCGGATAGGGGAAAGCCTCCTAGATATAGGTGGAACTGGGGAAATTACATACTCAGAACGGACCAAAATAAGCACTGACGTAGGGAAGGAAGCAGCAGCGTCGGAACTGAGATGGGGCAAAAGAAAGATTATTTCAGCATGGCTCACACTCAGAAACTTGAAGGCGAAGTAGATCGACTCAATCGGCTAGAAGACTGCGATGAGAAAGGCAAGGGGAAATCACCTCATTACAATTCCCGAGTACAATTAACATGACAGAAGACAATATAGAAACGGCCCTCAGTATCCGGCAGCCCTTAAATGAGCAGAGGATGCGAAGAATTCCCGGGAGGATTAAAATTGGTACATGGAATGTACGAAGTATGTATGAAGGCGGTAACACAATAATGTAGCAGAAATGAAAATGCTGGAAATCGATGTACTGGGCGTCAGTGAAGCCCACTGGCCTGGCACTGGACAATGGATAGTGAATAATCATACACTTTACTACTCTGGAAATGGCACCACACAACACAGAAATGGAGTCGGCATAATTGTCACCCCAAACATCAGACCAACAGTTAAATCCTTTACCCTCTTCTCCGACTGCTGCTGCAACTGGAGACATATCCACTGGACTTAAACATAATCCAAATATACGCTCCAACAGCTGATAAAGATGACCTAATCATCGAAGACTTTTACGAACAACTGGAAACACTGATTAAACTAACAAAGAGGAATGAGGTTACACTGATAATTGGCGACTTCACTGCAAAAGTTGGAAGAGGACGAATAGCAGATGTCGCTGGCGCTTTTGGACTAGGAACCAGAAATGAGAGAGGAGACCATCTGGCAAGCTTTTGTCAGGAACAGGAGCTTGTGCTAAGCAACACGTGTTTTAAACTGCCGCCGCGTAGGCTTTATTCATGGAAATCCCCAGCAGTTTCCATAAAAAATCAAATTAACTTCATCATGATACCAAAACGATATAGAAACGCAATAAGATCAGCAAAGACCTATCCGGATGCAGACGTTTATTCCGATCATAATCCACTCGTAAAGTTAAACTGAGGCGTCCTAGAATGGAGAGACCTATTAATATCAAAATAGACATTAGAACGTTCCAGAATCCTGACATAAGGCAGCAAGTAAAGGAATCCTTAAATACAAATATAACAGATATGAACTGGTCTACAATCGATGAACTTTGGGGGTCATGACGTTATGAATGACATAGGGAAAGCCGAGGCCTTCTCGGACTACTTGGAGGGCGTCTATAGCGAGGCACCCGACACCTTACCGGATCAAGCACATTACAGTCACACTGTGAATGTATTTAGGCAGCATAAGTACCCCATCCCTCCGTCAGTTCTTGATAAATGGAGAATCACACCGGCGGAGCTCCGCAAAGCACTCTGTCATCTTCCGAGAAACAAAGCGCCCGGCCCGGATAATATTCCGAACATTATCCTTAAAAATTTTCCTAAGAAAACACTGATCCATTACATGCATATTATTAACGCGGTCATACGACTGCAACACTTTCCCAAACCTTGGAAAGTAGCGTGCATCATACACTTCCCTAAACCGGGCAAAGACCCGTCCTTAACCTCATCATATAGGCCAATCTCCCTGCTTAACACCCTCGGGAAGGTTGCCGAAAGGCTTATTTTACCGAGGATAAACAGGGTTGTTGATCAGCTTAATATCTTGCCCCCCGAACAATTCGGCTTTCGAGGCCAGCATGGCACTGTCATGCTGGCAGCGAAGCTAGCCACTGACGTTTATGAGGGATTTAACAATGGTCAGTCCACTGCCCTACTTTTGCTGGACATTGAGAAAGCGTTTGACAGGGTATGGCACGATGGGTTGCTATATAATCTGCTGGTAATTCACAGCATGCCGCTGTACGTAGTAGCACTCATCGAGTCATATCTTGCCGGACGCACATTCTCCACCAGGATAGGCAAACAAACCTCCAGAAACAGAACTCTGTCAGCAGGAGTGCCGCAGGGTACCGTATGGTCGCCGCTACTATTCAGTCTTTTTATAGCAGACATCCCGTCTCATCCTAATACCTGTAAAGCCCTGTTCGCTGACGACACAGCGATATATTCCCGAAATCCTATAGCTGAGGTAGCGAAATCAAGAATAAGTGAGCACATGGATATCTTGATTCCATTCTATGAAAGGTGGAAGATTAATCTCAACCCTTCAAAAACGGAATTAATCATAATCTCCCGAAAAAGAAAAGACATCGCTATTACCCCCCTTTTAATAGGCAACACAGCCATCTACCCTAAAAACAGGGTAAAGTATCTTGGCCTAACCCTCGATAGTAAGCTGAATTTTAGTAAGCACATCGAGGCAATCGTTCGAAAGAATGAAGGGATAAAGAAGGGACTAGGACTCCTGATAGCAGGAAGATCCTACTTAAGTCCTGCGAATAAACTTGTATTATATCGCTCAGTCATAAGACCAGCCCTGATGTATGGTGCCCCAGTGTGGTGTTCGGCGGCAAAGTGTCACAAAAAGAAGCTGCAGGTTCTCCAAAACAGCTACCTAAGGGCAGCTTTTTCTCTTACCCTAAGGGATCGAGCCAGAACGGAAGACCTGCATGCATGGGCTAGAATCGAAACCGTCGATGAATACATCGATAACCATGCATGTAGGTTTTTCGAAAGGCAGATCCGGGGATCGACACTGACAGCACACATCGCCGATGTTCGATACAACCCCGAACGCCGCACGCCGCACGGCACCATATATCGGGAAATCACGCTGTTCTACAAGCAACTTATGCCGCCATGACTCTATTCCCCTCAGGAATAGAGTCACTACAATAAACCACCCTAAAATGACCCTTCCAACAACTTCTAAAAGTAAAATCGCATAACTTAAAAAGTTCGTAATAACAGGAGCGCAGAAGCCGACCAGCGGGAAACCGCGGGTAAGCCGCGGCTTACCAGCCAGCTAGCCGTGTCCGAACATAGGGGCGTGGCTTGCTTAAGGACTTTCCCGACCTATAAATGCGCAAATACCGCCACATTTAGCTCACTTGATTTCTACCTACCGAAGCATCCATGTCTCCGCAGTCAATACCGCGGGGGCTCGAACTGTGAGCCTTGATATCATTGCATCCACACTGGAATAGACTTAATTCATTAAGTCTTCTCTTGTAAATAGTATATGTTAGCTCTAATTATTGTTGTACAGTGTGTTGTCATTTTAACTTATGAACTCCTGCTCTTATAGAGCATTTAAGCAGGGTTTTTCTTTATTTTTTTTTCCCTGCATTTCCACCGGATACTAACATAAATAACTAAATAATGCAACACAACTTCTATCCTAGCTTTCGCTAATTCTCAAGTGGTAACGACATTGACGGGGCTACCCAAGTAATGTTCGAACAGACAGCAGTACCACGAACCCTAGATTTAAGTAGGTAATAAGATCAACCCCCTACGAGTGCCAAACTGTTGGCCACGGTGCTGCAGCAACAGCGCCAGGCGAAACAACAGTTTAAATTGTTTAGCTAGTAGCTACTATGGCATACTTAACCTAGGATTAGTGATTCATTAATGTGTAAATTTTGAAATAATAAATATGCTTATGCTTATGCTTATGATGAACTTTGCAAATGGAACAAAATCAAGGACGTAGTTGAAGAGACAAGCACAACATTTTTAAAGCAAGACCGCAAAAAGAAAAATGAATGGATAACAGATAAAATCCTTGACATGATGGAAGAAAGAATGCGTTACAAGAACAAAGATCAAACAAAATACCGAGAAATTCGCAGGAAGGAAAATAAGAAAGGAGAAGGAATGTTGGCTGGCGGGAAAATGCAACAATATCGAGCTGTGTGAAAAGAGATACGACTGGCATAACATGCATAAAAAATTTACTCATATAATGATGACATCTCTGGATCTTCAATTCTACGATCTGAGGTAGAGGAAACTATATGGTCTCTTAAGAACGACAAAAAACCAGGTCCGGATAATATACAGAGTGAAATACTAAAATTAATGTGCGAAACATATAATCAATGTCTTGATATTCTTACTACGCTTTTCAACAATAAGAGAGGAGATCCCTGAGGAATGGCAGTCAACCTTTATTGCCATACCTAAAAACCAGGTGCAAAATATTGCGAACAACACCGCCTGATAAGTCTGATAAATCATATAGCGAAGGTCTTTACAAAAATCATACAAAACTGAATATATACGAAATGTGAAATGAAGATTTCCAAAACACAGTTTGGCTTTCGTAATGTACTGGGCACAAGGGAGGCGATCTTCAGCTTGCAGGTTCTCATCCAAAGGTGCAGAGATATGGACAAAGACGTACACCTGTGCTATACCGATTTTTCCAAAGCGCTTGACATCAGACGGCGTCAAAATAAATGGAGAAACGGTTAACAACATTAGGTATGCGGACGACACAGTAATAATAGCAAATGACAATGAAGAACTACATAGAATGATGCAAAACGTGTAGCCGGCAAGTGAACAATATGGATCCTCTCTGAATACATCAAAGACGAAATGGATGATCATTTGCAAAAGTCAACATCCTCCAATGAATTTGACAATAAATGGTCAAACTTGATATATGATCAGGTGGAAATATACACATATCTCGGCACCACAGTTAACGCGAAACGGGACCAGGCATCGGAAATACGGTCACGAATAGAAAAGAATCGAGCTATGTTTAATAACATGAAGAAACTATTCACTAGCAAAGATATTTCTTTATAACTGAAACTAAGGCTACTAAGGTGTTATATCTTTTCTGTTTTGTTCTACAGGGTGGAGGCTTGGACCACAACAGAGGCCACCCTAAAGAAACCGGAATCCTTCGAGATGTGGGTGTATCGGTGCATTCTGATAATACCCTGGACGGACCACATCACCAACGCGGAAGTTCTACAGAGACTGGGGAAAGAGAAGGAAGTCATCTTTACAGTGAAGAAGCGGAAGCTCGAGTACTTTGGCCACGTCATAAGACACGAAAACTACCGCCTGCTGCAGCTGATTGTGCAGGGCGAGGGAAATGTTAGGAGAGGACCAGAAAGAAGACCACATTCATGGATACCCAACCTGCGCCAGTGGTTTGTATTGTCGTCTGTGGATCTGGTTAGGAATGCCGTGCATAAAATTAGAATAGCCAACGTCCGAAACGGGGCAACAGAGGAAGGAGAAGTTACTGTAGCCGCACGACGTAGATTGTGTGATAAATATTATTTCAATATAATAAATGTTAATATTGTGTCAACAAGGTTGTCAAAAAGGAGTGTCCGTGAAAATTGAATAAATTCAAAACATAGCTGCACTTGCCCTGCACTCTCTTCTGCCAGTACAATGAAGACATTTATACCAAGAGATCTTTTTTTTTATGGCAGTGGCACACACACTAAAGGGAAATCCTATGGCGCTCGACGAGCGGTGTGTGTGCGAATATGTTGATTGACACGGTTCTTGAATATTTGTAGGTTGTAATTAGTGGGAAACAGATGTCCTGGAAGTGAGTTCCACAGCGATGCAGTGCGCCAGACAAAGGAGTTCTGGTAAAGCGATGTTCTAGGTGTTTCTAGTTGTACGACGAACTGGTGCGCTCCTGCCGTCTGTCGGGACTGTCTGACAGGAGTTGCCAGGGGCGGGATTATGCGGGCCAACTCCTGGGAACATCTGCCGTGAAAGTATCTGTAAAACAGAGACATCTCGGCCACATGTCTGCGATGTTCCAGACTATCCAGATTCCGGGTCAACTCCGGATCGCCGACGAGACGCACAGCCCTCTTCTGAATGGAATCCAGCAGCTTTAAGGTATGCTTTGGTGCGGCACCCCAGATATGTGAGCAATATTCTAAGCACGGTCTTATTTGCGCTTTGTACAGCAAGAGCAACTGCTGCGGTGTATAGAGTTTTTTGTTGCGAAATAGCGCACCAAGCTTCTGGGAGGCTGATTTTCCGATGTTAGCAACATGGTCATGCCATGACGTATTGCTGTTGACCGAAACACCCAGCAGCACGATTGACGAGGATGAAGGAATGGTTGATCCTGCCATAATGATGTCAGGGCCCGCTGTATTGGCCCTCTTAGTAAACGTTGCTGCTTGGGCCTTTGCTGCATTGAACTGGACCAAATTTCGATCGCCCCAAGTTTGAACTTTCTCCAGGTCTTGATTAATTGCTGTAATCTGCTCCTGTTTGCGGTGATGAGTCTCAGTCGCTGGTAAGGGTTTTTCAGATCTAAAGTGGGAGACAAGGGTACTGTCACCTGCAAAACTGTAAACAGGATTATTCGTTTCGATCAGCAGGTCATTAATATAGATGAGGAACAGAGTTGATGAAAGTATTGCGCCCTGAGGCACACCCGCGTTGATGGTGAATGTGTCCGAGATGTGTCCATCGACTGCAACGTGTAGGGATCGGTTCTTAAGGAAACTGGCCAGCCAGCTGCAGAGAGAGACGGGCAGTCCCAAGGACGGCAGTTTGTTGAGCAGTCCGTCGTGCCAAACTCTGTCGAATGCCTTTGAAATATCCAACGCAATCGCTCGAGACTCTCCGTAGTTTTCAATTGCCCTACTCCATATATGAGTGACATAGGCCAATATATCTCCTGTCGATCTCTCTTTGCGAAAGCCGTATTGATTATCGCTGATTATTCTGTTGCTCTCGAGGTACTTGAGTAGTTGCTGGTTGACTACACGTTCCATGACTTTGGAGATTATTTGAAGCAAGGCAATTGGGCGATAGTTTGAGGGCGTGGTTTTCTTGCCTTTTTTTGGAACAGGTTGCACTCGAGCGAGTTTCCAAGAGGATGGGTAAATCCCTTTTCTGTAAGAAAGAGAAAAAAGCCTGGAAAAAACGGGTGTTTGTTCATTGGCGCAGTTCTTTGGCACGATGGCAGGTATTCCGTCTGGTCCTGATGCCTTTTGCGTATCTAGTTCTTTAAGGATTTTGCGAATATCACGATGAGAAAACTTGACTTCTGCCATGGTGGTGTTGATGTTCGGTATAGTGGGGAGAGTCTTGCCTTGGGGCACGTCTAAGGCAGAGTGCGATGAAAACATTTTGGCGAGCATGTTTGCTTTTTCCTTGGCTGTAGTCGCCGTGATGCCACGTTCTTCCGTCAAAGGTGGGAGATACGTTTTTGTAAAGTTGTTACTTACTGCCTTTGCTACCGACCAGAAATTCCTGGAACCACTGGGGCATTGCAAAAGTTTATTCCTGGTCCTTAGATTGTGTTTGTCCTTAGTTTCGTCGATCACACGCTTGCACTCGTTTCTCGCTTCGATAAAATAATTGCAATTTTCAGCGGTCTGACTTTGCTGCCAGTACTTATAGGCTTGCTGTTTCCTTCCTACAGCTCTTTCGCATCTTTTGTCGAACCTTTTGATGGTAACTTGATGGAATTTGGGATGTATGCTTCCATTCCTGAGGAGATTACTTGCATGATCTCTTCGCAGCAGTCTGACGGGTCGTCAGTGGCAAAGCAGACGTCGAGGCAAGGAAAATCTAGGTAGAACTGCCTTAGATCGTCCCAGTTTGCAGAATTGTAATGCCAGATTTTGCGAGCCAATGGTGGATCCTTCTGTATGAGTGGCAATTCACAAACCGTTGTAATAAGTTTGTGGTCGGAGGTACCTAATGGCGGACCAACTGTAACCTTGTACTGGTCAGGATTGGTGGTCAGAAAAAGATCCAGGAGGGCGGCGAATTCGCCCCTCTCTGAGATTCGAGTTGGTTCGTCTACAAGTTGAGTAAGCCCGCAGCTGATGGCAAATGCTTCAGCTTCTCTACCTTCGTCGTCGGTCTTGTTGTGATATTTGAGCCAGTTGGTGTTGTGGGCATTGAAGTCTCCCAGAACGATTATTTCTGAACTGGGGTGATCAACCTGTATTGAGTCAAAAGTGGTAGCTAGTGTTGAGAAAAAGCTTTGGTAGGCTCTATCGTTCGGAGGGCGATAGAGACAACATATAAATGGTTAATCCCTTGGCGGTGAACTTGAGCCACATGACGTCAAGGTTGTTCGATTCGAGTGTTTCTTCGCGGTGACATGAAAGGTCGCTTCGGACGGCTACAGTTTTTATCGAAAATGATTTGGACAGAAAAATATTATAGAAACGGAAGACACCATTTTGACATATTTCAATAGCGAAGGGAAGGAATACATATAAGCAAATTTCTCAGTACTATTCCATTTCTCAACAGGAAATTGGAATGATATCGTCCAAAAAACGCCATAGTTCTCTCCAAAGAACAAATTAAAAAACGAATGATAAAGAGAGATAGAACTGTAATTAAAAATGAAGGGCACAGGGGAAAAACGATCTGTCAAATTTGTTATGGGAAACTTTTTAATTATTGATTTCACAGAAAATTTTATTCTCGTTAAAAGTTGGTGCTTGGAAAAAAACTAATTTGGCAATGCTAAATGAAGGATAAGTTATACAGGGTATTTAACATATAAAAAAATGATGGTTAAAAAACAAAAATTTTGGAATATCGGAAAACCTTTTACAGAAAAAATTAAACTTCTATTAAGATAATAATAAAAGTCAAATACCATTTTTTTCAAAAGTATATAGTTGCTGAAAAAAATAAGGACAAAGTTAAGAAAAATAGGGTTTTTCAATTGACATGGATTTTCTCCGCAACGGTGCACTTTTGGAAAAAATGGTATTTGACTTTTATTTTTATGTTAATAGCAGCCTTAGTTTGGAAAGTTTTCCGATATTCCAAAATTTTTGTTTTTTTAACCATCATTTTTGTATTTTTTAAATACCTTGTATAACTTATCCTTAATTTAGCATTGTCAAAATTGGTCTTTTTCCAAGCACCAACTTTTATCAAAAATAAAATTTTCGAAAATATAAGTGTTCCATAAGAAATGTGACAGATCGTTTCTCCCCTGTGTCCTTCAAATATATTTGTAAATTATTATTAGCTTGTTCTGATTCTTGATCTAATTGGGGCATGCAGACGGCAAGAGTTGGTAAATTTGTTTGATAATATCTGTCGAAGATTCCCAGTCTCACATTTTGATTAAACTAGAAAATTCGAAGACAAATACCGATAGAATATTTGCGGTCGTACCTAGAAATTTAAAAGATAGGGATTTACTCCAAATAGTAAAAAAATGCATCTCGCTATTGCCAACCGGGACTCTCTACAACAGGTTTTTCATTAACTACACAGAATAAAATATATCAGGAAGAAATACACAATATAGGAAATGCGCTAGCTATCGTAGCCAAATATGTAGGTCTACGAAACACTGCTTAACAGGATACTCGTTCAGAGGTTCAACAGCTATTGTATTGGCCAATAGCGAAGTAAATACGGAAGAAATTAGAACGCATGGAGGTTAGCAGTCTTCCATATACAAGGTGGCAACTATTTAATTGACCACAATTGGTAACTTTTAAATGGTAACTCCTACGAAGTTGGTTAAATTAGACATTAGACATTCACGATCCGTCTACAGTATTATCAAATTCCGGTTAGTTTCTAAGATACAGGGTTATTTATGATAAATGCCTAAAAATATTTCGTCGATTATTACAACTATTCATTTTCGAGACACAGTTTAAATTTGAAAGTTTTATAATGTTTTCCGTTCTACAATATGGTGCCTTCAAATTTCATATCCGGCGTTTCGTGTTCGGGTCACCACGATCAACTTAATTTTCTATAAGGAACTGTATTTTTTACTTCAGATTTTAAGAGCTTCTGATGTCCCAAAACCAATGACGTATCGCACTTATTCGGAAAAATACATTTTTCACTTTTTATTGAATTCCTACCAAAATTCCCTTTTTGTCTTTCTCTAACACATTATGTCATTATGGAAAGTGCCAATAGTATGAATGTTACGAATAAGTGAGATACGTTATTGATTTTGGGACATGAGAAGCTCTTAAAATCTGAAATAAAAAATACAGGTCCGTGTTTAAGAAAATTAAGTTGATGATGGTGATCCGAACATGAAACACCGGAAGTGAAATTTGAAGGCCCCCAAAAAAAATATAAAACTTTTGAATTCAAAAAATTAACAGTGTTTGTAACAATCGATGGTATACTTTTAGGCGTTTTTCATAAATATTAGAAAGTCACAGGAATTTGACAACACTGTAAACGGATCCTGAATGCGTATCAAAATGGCAACTTTCCTCTAATTTAACCAACTTCATAGGTGTTACCGTTTAAAAGATACCAATAGTAGTCAATTAAATAGATGCCACCCTGTATATTCTAAGCTAGCAGTTGCAAAAAACAAAATTTAGGCGAAAGTTCCCGTGGTGACCCGTCCACATTAATTATTGATTGTGCAATTAAAAAAGCTAACGAACTTTCAAGCTTGACCATTTCTGGTAGGCCATTTTGTGTAATTAATATTAATAATAATTATCATTTTCAAAATTAATTCAATATTTTTAGTCAGAATCGTATTCTAATAATACATATTATGTAGCTAGCTCATGCATATAGAAATGTATCTATTTTTCTTTAGCTTGAATAAAAAAAAATGCTTTAATTATTCTAATTTCAATATTAAAAATTATAATAAAATATAGCTACTTTACTGAATTAGTAGAACAAAGCACCACTTATATCGGCTAAACTGTATAATAAGCTCTTCGTTACTAAGCAAGCAAACATAAAATGCATCGAGTTTATATAATTTAGAGCGCATATGATCAAATTTCATGTTAATATTCTGGCATTTTTAGGTCCCATATAGGGGCAACATTTAATTAGAATAACTAACTGAAGGTAACTGAATCGTATCAATTTGTGGCATATGTTTACGACTTATAACTTTATGGATGGCAACATCGCTCGGATATGGTTCATGAAATTTTAAATCAGAATGCCTTATTTATTTATTTACTCTTTAAATGAAGATATATGTCTGCGATGAGCCAAAATGTGCCTCTGCAGATGAAATAGATATATAAACTATATGCTTATACTGTTACTAAACACTTAAATACTCATTTGTAAATTAACCTTAGCATACATAAAACTTGATAAACGCTTTCTAGCAAAGTAATACAGATAATATTGAAAACAATCACGCACTACAAACATTACACAAATTACTTATGATTACGACCACCTCAGTGCAGTAAAAATACGAAAATTATTTATCTTTACCAGATTTTGTCATATTTTGTCTTCTAATAAGTAAAAGCTAGCACGCGACCAATATTTAGTAAAAGCTGTGACACAATAACGACTGATAACAATGTGTCAGTGTGCTGAAATTGTTGCTGCTACCATTCGAATGCTAATTTTGTCGATAAATACACGCTATCTGTTTCAATTTCCTACTGAATAGGATTTATTCAGAATGCGATATAGTGAGTGCTTGTTCATTCGAAAACGTTTTTTGTTAAAATGTAATAAGAAGATTTGAAAAAGTAATTAGTAAGTAGTTAAGAACTTGGTTTACACCTGCGCGATGCGGATCGATTTTCATTTAATCTGCCAGCAATGAGAAATTGCCTCTTTACTTTATGCACTTAATTTTGATTTATTTATTATGACAGACAAAATAACGTCAATCAATGTTTTAATTTATTTATTAAAATATATTATAAGCAATATCGAAATATTATTATTTTAAAGACATTCAGGTATTAAAAATGCAAATTCTTAAAAACTGGCGCCCTGTCGGTCCACAATATCTTGTCAATACTTTCAAAATGCCGTATTTTTGCTCATTAATAGGAATTAGATCTAAAAAAGAAAAATAAAAAAAAATTTGGTGTGTACTTAAGACCGCACGACAGAAGTGAAAACTTCAACAGGCGGGGTCATCGTTTGTCAGAATTTCGATCCGAGCCTTCGTTGCAGAGATACGAGCGAAAACGGTTTCCCCCTAAAATCCCTCCCCTAAACG
>MU185297.1:0-21250 GCA_016904865.1 Pissodes strobi | reverse complement strand
GTCCCGTTTTGGTCCAGGATCTTCTCTTTACCCCGGCTACATCCCCTGAAAATTTCGGCCCTCTACCTATATAGGAACATGCCAGTATAAGGAGCGTTACGTTACATATGCCAGCATGACGCGTGACGGCTCCGTCTCATTTAACCCCCACAAAAAAAAATTGCAAAACGCGCCTAAAGAAGTTTTCACTTCAAAAAGAAAAATTAATCGTAATTTATTAATTTACTTGTATAAGACCTGCTGACATACACCAATAAACCTGTTTACAGTTTTGCAGATGACAGTACCTTTGTCTCCTAATTTAGATCAGAAAAACCTTTACCGCAGACAGGAGCAAATTACAACAATTAATCAAGATCAGGAGAAAGTTCGAACTTGAGGCGAAAGAAATTTGTTCCAGTTCAATGCAGCAAAACCCTAAGCAGCTACGTTTACCAAGAAAGCCAATACGGTGCCCTGACATCATTATGGCAGGATCGACCATTTGTTCATTTCCGTCAATCAGACTACTGGGTCTCACGATCAACAGCAATATGTCCTGTTATGAATTTCGCAACAAAAACTGTATATACCGCCGCAGCTGCTCTTGCTCTACAAGGCGCAAATAAGACAGTGCTTAGAATATTGCTCACACATTTGGGGTGCCGCACTTAAGCACAGCATAAAGCTGCTGGATTCCATTAAGAAGAGAGCTGTTCGTCACGTCGGCGACCCGGGGTTGATATGGGCTCTGGATAGTCTGGACCACCGCAGACATGTGCTGAGATATCCCTATTTTACAGACACTTTCACGGCAGATGTTCCCAGAATTTGGTCCGCCTCATCTCGACCACAGCAACCCCTATCAGATAGTCACGGCAGAAAGCAAAACCTCATCCGTTCGTCGTACAACTGAAAACACCTAGGATATCACTTTACAAGGACTCTTTGTCTGGCGCAATGCATCACTGTAGAACTCACACCCAGGACATCTGTTGCCCCCAAGTTACAAACAACAGCTATTCAAGAGCTATGTCAATCAACATCTTCGCACACACACCGCTCGTCGAGTATCATAGGGTTTTCCTTTAGTGTGTACCACTGCCATAAAAAATACCATGGATATGGGTAGAAGGTAGAAGAACTCTCTTGGCCGCAAATATAGAAACTATAATGACTACCTCAAAGGATTTGCTGTGGGCATCAATTTTTTCTATTACCAACTTTGAAACTTTTTGTATCTCACACCTATATTTTGGAGTTCTTTCATCATTTTATGATATTTTGAACATAGTTATATTTAGTCTATTAAATTTTTAATATATTCTGGAATTTCTTCACCCACCTCTTCTCTTATAACGCGTGGTACCCTACAACCAAATGAGCAATCATTTGCCTCTACGAATTTTGTTTACACTTGTGCCAGATGCCAGATGTTTCCCGTTTTTGAAGGCGTTTACATTTTTACAATCTGGTCAAGGTTCAAGTGATTGCACTCTTAGCTTTTTGGCCACGTGTCATAAATGAACAAGTTCTTCTATTTTTGCCATAAATTCCTCAGTGGACAATTCCTCAGTAGAAGATTCTTTACTTGTGGCATTATTTTGCCACTAAAGATTGCAAACGGTTAGCTCTTATTGCGGAGGCATTGGTTTTTGGCATACGCCCTTTGTGTACTTAAATTGGGCGCCACGTAATTTGGAAGAGATACTGCAAGTTATATAGTCTGGTAAATTACAAAACCTAGATTGTCTTTAATAAATGAAATGGGGGAAAACAGTCAACCAGTAACCACTTCAAACATAAACAAAACAAGTATTCTTTATTTATTGATATTCATTGATAATAACACATAATTAAAATATGAAGATAATATCCATTTCTACAGTTTAAAAAAATATATATGGTTATGAAGGAGCTTATCTTGGTAACGCTTACCTCTTGGGTGTTTTACCTAAAAAAATTATACCTAGAGGGAAAAGACTCATTAATCTTTGTGCGCAGGGTTATTAAATAGGTATATATGTAAAAGGCATTAGATGTTGTAACGGAGACCTTGCGTTATTCCCGTCAGCTGGATAAGTGCTTCCCTGTCTGAAGTTCATGTGGTTTACTGTTCCCTTCTCTAATCATGTTAAATTCCGGACCAAACTGAATCTTCTACTCTACCCTATCCATGAAGCATGGAAGTTTAAGATTTTTCGATAGACTGTGTAAATTTCAACTGAAAATCATAGCATATTTATGCTATTCCCAAATTAAAATTATATAATATTTTCTAATGTCAACATACCATAATAAAACCTGAAACGAACATCAAGAAATGAAGCCACTTTAGTTAAGATTGTTGAAATGTTCTGTTTTTTATAACGCACAAGCCCACTATTACCTACCTTATTAGGTGGTGATTGATTAATCCCAAAAATTAATAGGCATCCTCAAGGATTAGACAAAAATAAAATAGGCCAAGCCCTTCTCAGGCCTAATGGCACAAGATTTTGAAAATCTTTTGGCCTAATGGACCCATGATGGTTTTTAAATTCAAAACAATTAGCGAATGCCATTGGTTAAACTAGTGCGGTACGACTGCAAAATGTGTGTACCATTGGCCATTGCAGGGCAAACATGTGTACCGATGTTGTTGTCAAAAGAAAAAAAAACGAAATCCAACAAAGGATATCAGAACAGCTGGTTTTTTGAAAATGGCGGAAAAAGATCTTTTTATTTTAAATTCCCTTTTATCTTCAAGTAGTGATAGTGACGAAGAGTTTTGAACTCAAGATCAAATCGTCAAATCCTATACCCCATTGACAATGAACTGGTGCATTCTTTTTTGTGCACTGGGCGAGTTTCAGTGCCACATCAGTGCCACACTTTCTTTTACCAATGGTATTCGCTATATAAAATAAGTCTTGACACTTCGGCTACATCATGAAGACAAAGGCTCTTGACCGCTTGACCTCGTTTCCGATGTCAATTGTCAACTCATTGACACCGAGCGGCGAAAGCTGTTTTCTCACAATCAGGAATGACGACATATTTAAATATTAACTTGGATCAAACATAATGACTAAAGATTAGAATTAAATCTAAAGAAAACAATCTTTATTGGGAAATTAAGGCAATATTGAATTAATAAGATATTATGTAGTGAATCAGTGGTTTGAACTAATATATCAAAAGTATGTTTTATTACTATACGAAATCCAACCATAAGGAAAGGTTAATAACAGTTCTTATATCAGCATCGCCTAAAAAGAAAGTTAAAGACCGTCTGATACTTCGTGGCGTCATAACTTAATGTTTGCTTAAGTTATGAAACAATTTATCTTCTAAATAAATACAAATAAAAATAAAGATGTAACAAATAAGGGTTAAGTGTTATTTTTTGAGAGAGTTAATTAAATAAATTCAAAGTATAATATATGAAAACAATTGTGATAACTTATATTGCTTGAATTCAAAAAAAAAGAAAAAAGGTAGCATTTACTTATAGTATCTTTTATCAAAATTAAACGCTACTCACTTTCCATTATTAAGTATAAAAACTTCATTTTGAATTGTCTAGCTTTGATATTTCTACCACCACTAAATGATAATAACAAACAATACTTTGGGTAGCGCACTTTCAACTGAAAAAAACAACTAGAAAATAAAATTGTATTAAGACGTGCGCAAATGCGAACGGGTGTTGGACACTTGCGCGCCGCGGTCAGAAAAATATGGAGGTAGTCTTAATTTCACAGGACAGTTGCGCGCCGGCTGCCTATTGGATATGGGACAGTTGCACGCCTGTTGCTTATACGTAAACTGCAGACGCAATAGGATTTCGCCATGGGGCGGCTGTAATATAAATGCAGTTGCTTTTCATGCGTTGGGTTAGTTTTGGTTAGTTTTTGTTGGTTGAGCCCACGAAGCGAGTGAAGCGAGCGGAGGGTCAGGTATGAAGTGTTAACTTTCTAACATTTATATTACAGTTACAGACTATTTTTCCAAGAGTAACCCATGGCATTTTGTCCAGTATTTTATAGGCCTTTTTTTCTCACCTCAACTATGCAGGGGCATCACAATATTGAAAACTGCAAGAGATACGAAGACGGTTGCATAATTCAGAGCTGCATCAAATTGGTCTATTTTTAATCTGATATTTGTAATACTTTCGCAAAAATTCGAAAGGAAAACGAAATTGTTAAAGTTAGTTTAATTTCTTTGCCACTTTACTTGAAGAGATCATGCAATCACCAATTTAAACTGTTTGCCACTTTTTTTCGCAATAAAGTGGTATCCTACGTTTTGTCTTCGATAAACCATCCTCAATGTAAAATATCTAGTTTTGAGAACGATGAAAATATAAATCTTGTTTCACCTTTTCTGTTCAAACAAAAACAGAAAAAAAATACGATGTGTGCTTAAGACCATAAGCAAATAGTTCAACAAAGCGTTTCTTAAAACTGAATGCAAATAAGAAAAAGGTTTTTGGAGGCACCAGGCATCGATCTCGGTACCTCGCATATTAAGCGTGCGCTCTGCTATCAGAGCTACGCTGCCGATGGAAATAAGTGCGTCAAAACTAAATATAAGTATACAGACTAGGTACATCCTCCTTAATTTTGTCTTCATGTCTGAAGGCTTACACTGATTGCTTAGTTGCCTCCATTGCTTGCGATCTTCTGCCGCTCTTAAGTTGGTTTGCAGGGATTGTCCCGTTATGTTCTTGATTGATTTGCTCTCACCACCTCACGCGGACCTGCCTGCCGCGGTCTTTTTCCCTCAATTTTGCCATGTACGATCAATTTCACCAAGGTGTCTTGTCCTCTTCTGGTTACGTGTCCATAGTATTTTAGGATGCGTCTTCGGCATGTGGTGGACAGTTGGTATTGAATTCCTATTTCATTTATTATCCACGCATTGGTTCTCCGTGCATTCGAAGGTATCCGGAGCATTCTCCTTCAGCACCACATCTCAAATGCATCTATGCCTTCTCTGTTGGAGGACTTGATTGGCCATGACTCAGAGCCGTAGGCTAATATAGAGAACAATAATGAAGCAGGGACACTTTTGTATTTTTAGTTATTTGTCTGTCTTTCCATATCTTAACTAAGTTGGACATTGCTGTTCTAGCAATCGATATTCGTCATCTAATATCAGCTTCGCATCCTCCCTTGTTAGTTATTGATACTCCCAGGTAAATAAATTCCTCCACAACGTCGATGTCATTATGTAGGTTCTCCATCTGTATTGTTTTATTTATATCGATTAGCATTAATTTAGTCTGGGTCCAATTAATCTCCAGGCCCAAGGGTTGGCTTTCATTCGCCATGGGTTCAATTAATTTAGCCATTTCTTCTTTGCTTGTTGCTGCTAAAGTGGTGTCGTCAGCGTATCTCAAATTGCTTATTTTCTTACCATTTATTTCTACTCCTCCCTTGAAATTTTTTATTGCACGTCTCATTATAAATGCACCGCATTCACGCATTACATAGTCTAGGCGACAATATGCAGCCTTGACGCACTCATTTGCTTACTTTAAAGGCATTTGATGTTTTGTTGACAGACAGTGGCTTCGTTACTTTTATACAGACTGCTTATGAGGGATATTAGGTGCGTTGGGACTCACATTTCTTTTAATACACGCCATAGATCTTTCCATTGCACACAGTTAAAGGTTTTCTTATAGTCTATGAAACATAGAAGCATTGCTATATTGAACTCGCGTGCTTTCTCTATTAGTTGCCTGATGTTAAATATTTGGTGCCTGGCCCATCTACCTTTGACGGGGGCATTTGGACTTCCACGTATGTTTGTAGTCATCAGTCCATTATTCTCAGGAGAATTTTACTCGCATGTGACATTAAAGAAATCATGCGGTAGTTTTGGCACTTCATTGTAGTCCCCTTTTTGTGGATCGGAATAAAGGCTGATCTAGACTAGTCCTCTGGCCATCGTCCGGTGCGGCAGATTTTATTGCATATGTCATGCAGAATTTTAGCACCATCATCTCTAAGCAGCTTTATTATTCCAGTGGAAATACCAACCAATCCTGGAGTTTTCTTTAATATTTGATACATTATGGCCTCATTGATCTCAGAGATAAGGATATCGGGCTCTGGTTCTGTTTGCGGTTCATCTTCGTTTAATTGTTCATTTGTAATGTCTGGTTCTTTTTTGTACAGCTCTTCACAATACTGTTTCCATCTGTTACGTACTTTCTCGCCTTCCCATATGGTGCTTCCGTCTTTATCTTCAATTTTAAGTATTCTTGGTTTGAATTTTAGTATCAGTTCTTTCACTTTTTTGTGTTCCTCTATTCCATTGCATATTTTCTTGATGTGGTGGTTTTTATCCTGTCTACATTGCCTCTGAATCTCTTTGCTGAGCTATATGTGCTGATCTTTACTAGTCTGCGTGGTTAGACCTTTCATTTTAACGTCTTTTCTTTTGTTAATTGTCTCGAGAGTTCCTTGTGTTATCCAGTGTTTTTTTGGGTCAGTGAAATTTTGTGTTTATTGGAGATTTTTTGCCGTTTCTTGTATGCAAGTTTTTAGAGTTCGCCATTCCTGTTCTGGATCATGATATCCCAATATATTTTCTTTGATGGTGGCAAGTGAGCTCTGGATTTCTGCTTGGAATTGATCTTTAGTATCTTCTTTTAGTGGAATTCTCTTTCTGTATGTTTTTCAGGCGTAATTTAAATTTCGTTATTACTAGTTGATGGTCTGATCCGCAATCAGCACCAGGAAATGTTTTGCAATCTATTATACAGGATTTCCATCGTGAATTGGTCATGATATAGTCAATTTGATTTCTGTACCTGTCTCCTGGAGATTTCCAGATGTATATTAGTCTAGGATGATGTTGGAAAAATATGTTAGCTACAGAAAGGTTATGTTCCTGGCCTAATTGAAGCATTCGTTCTCCCCTGCCATTCCTCGTGCTGAGTCCGAAGGGTCCGATCAACTCAGTCAGCTCTTCTTCTATTATATCGTATTGTCTCAGTTTAGCATTTATGTCTCCGAGCATTATGAGGATTTCGTTTTAAGGTAGTCCATTCATAGTGTTGCCTAGCTAGTCGTAGTAGCTATCTATCTCTTCTTCGGATGAGTCAGTTGTTGGCGCATAGGCCATAGGTCTTGCATAGGTATTATGTTTATAATTTGGCAGTTGGATAGATGATTATTTAAATTGATATTCTATAGAGCGTGACAGGGTAATATCTTGTTTGTATCAAAGCTCTAAATGACCAAAATTTGAAACTCATCTAGCTCACCCTGCATAAAAAGCATCATCATTATTTTTTAAATAGCCTCTTATACCGCTTTTGGCCTACATTCTCTTCAAGTGCTCACATTATCAACAAAAAAGTAATTTTATCGATAAAAAAAAGTAAGCCTTCATTTTTTCCACTTATACTAGGTGTTCTTACATTTTCCCTTAAAAGTTTTTTTCCTATTAAACTGTTTTCGCGTCGCGACTTCTGCGGAGCTAGAACGACCCAAAGTGACTACTTTTTGAAAACATATACGCCCAAAATATACCCGATGCTCACCAATTTTAAAGGAGTCAAAAAAATTTGTACAGAAAATTTTATGAAATTTAATTAATGTTTTCGACAGTCCTCGTATGTCAGAGAAAAATTTTTAAAAATCCAGAGACCTAGAAAAACTTTTCTACAAGCGTGCCTATTTAATGTCTTTATCACAGCATTTTAGTTCGGAAAGATTCATTTTCTCGCACTGTGCGGGAGAGAATTTTCCTCACCGTGCGGGAACATTTTCCCGAACACATACTTGAGTATAATTTTGAAGAAAATGGAGGAGGCTGGTGACGAAATATGAGAGTCTCAGATTGTTTTTTCATAATGTTAGAACATTTGTTTCATATTAACTTTGCTAAATAGAATTATAAATATTTCATTATGCAGAAACTTCGTCTACATACATTAATAATAAGTGTGTAAAGCAATTAAAAATATTTCTTTCAGATTCTTTATATACGAGACGTTGCTTGACATATCAATCTATAGTAAATTTTGATCTGTGTTGTCAATTATATGACAATCCTGAAGAAATTTTAGCAGCATTTAATGAAGCAAGTTTGAATTTGTTACCCGCGAAGTCAAAAGAAAGATTTAAGAAGCAATGCTGCCATTTTATTGATTGATATAATACTAAAAAGGTAAAATCAACAATAGAGAAAGTATTTAAAGCATATTTTTTAGAAATGTCCAAATCCTAGAAACTAAGCACGTTGTAGTCCAGATATTCAATGATCAAAAGTATTTGTAAAGTTAAACAAGATTTGGAAATTTCATAAAATAACTGTCTTTATGAAAAGAAAAAATCCAAAATTTTAAGTCAAGAAGACATAAAAAATTTATGAGTGAAGCGCCCCATAAGATTTATCTGATGATTAAGTTGGTAACGATTTTTGAACTGGCTCGTGCCTGCAGGCGAGAGGAAATTATGAAAATCACCATCCACCATATAGAAGCTAAAGTATACCTAATTGTCAATATCAAGAACTCCAGAAATCATTCCGCCAGATCCTTCGTGATATGTAAAGAATCAAATAATGGTCATTTTTTGAATGTGTACAGGAAATATAGAAACTTATGTCCAAAGAAACTCCACATCGCCGATTATTAATACAGTGCAGACATGGAAAATGTTCTGTCCAACCTCTAGGCATCAATTCAATAGGTAAAATACCCGCCATATCGCAGCCTATGCACCGGTGACAGGTTTAGGCGGTCCTCGGCCACATTTAGTGCCGATTGTAGAGAAGGTATAACAAATATTAACGTTTTTTTAGGAGGGCGAAGATCAAGTGCTGTTGCTGAGGCGTACTCAAAAGACTCAAAATTTCGGAAAAAAAAAATGCCCAACAAAATTCTTCATTTGACCACTCAGTCATCTTAAAAATGCAATTTAGAGCTATTTACGTTTTGTCCAGATATACCGTCAGTAATCAACAGCCACGATTTGATGCCTGCTTCTGAAGAAACTTCTTCCCAATATTTCTTTCTCGTCCTAGAGCAATCTCGTTCCAAGAAGCAGCTAACTCAACACACATGCTGGCTTCCGCAATTAACTTACATAACTCAACTACTGTACTTTAACAATTAATATCAATAATAATAAGTAAGAAGATAATATTTCTTTTATTCCATCTTATTTGTATTCACTCTTCTTATGTTACTTTTGTTTCCCTGTGCATTAATCAGATTTAGGAACATTAAATTTTCGATTTATTTTTGTAAGCCTGAAGAATTTTTGTTTCATAACTCATGCGGAAAGTCTCTTTCCCTTACTTGTCTGCTTGCTCGGAAGTAACGGCAGTAGCATGCGGGAAAGTGTGAATTTTCGCACTGGAAAATTTCACATTTGACGTAATAACGACGGAAAATTGGATCGCCAAAAATAATTGTTGCTCGTCGGTGGTTCTCAAATGTTACCTAATAATGTGTCAAATCTCAAATTGGAACACTCAGCGATTTTCGAGAAAAATACTAAATGCCTCATAATTATAATATAATATGAGCGTTAAATAGCCGAAAGGAGAGAGCTTTGATCATTACATGCATTTGTGTAGACTGCCTTCAGCGTTACATTCATTTGCGTAGACAGCTTTGAGTGTTACATGCGTAGAGAGCTCACTCTTATTCGCTACCTAGGAAAAAGTGTGTTCATTATGCTGAAAGATGTTTCCACTTCAAAAATTGACATAAAAATCAAAATTTCGGTTCCTTTTGCATACCCTCAAAAGTATTAGGAATATCAGATTTTTCAAAGCATCATTTTATTTAGCAGTAAATTATGCAATTTTGCTCCAATTTTTACATATTTTGTATCCATTACAATTCCCAATTCTTGAATCACAAATATGTAACAGGGGTTTATGAATTTATTTTCATCAATATATTAATAATTATACTATACATTTTATTTAATTTTTATTATTTCATCACCTAGTTTTGAAATGTAAAATAATTATAAAAATTAACGTTGCTTTTAACAAGTTGTCATATTTTGTTTATATTTGCTGCAGCCATAGTTAGTAGCAAGGGTTAATTTTATTTCCATAGGACGACCCATTCCATTTATTTTAGAAGTACAATGGTAATGAATTAAATCGTAAGCAAAAATTTTTCATTCTTTACTTGCGCAATTGCTAACATTTATTACATATAAAAATTCAAAATTTTTCTCTTCAGAATATCTTATGGTAAAATAAGTCACAATGACTATTCGAAAAAAAGGTAACCATGGCTGCAGTAAATATAAGCAACGATAACAACAGTGATAAGAATGACAATGTCGCAGTTTTCGAATGATGAGGAAAACCATTCAAAATAAGATGTGATAAAATAATAAAAAATAAATAAAATCTGATATAATTTGAAAGAGACTTTGTATAACCATATACCCCATATTTGAAATCAGGAAAAAATCTCTCCTATCTAGCCATAGAAAAAAACATGGTATAATAATAAAAACGATATCTATTGACCCTCAATTTTTACTGAAAGTTTGCTAATTTAACCTTCTACATAAATCTAAAAACACTAAAGAGATTGATTGGCCAAAATACGGTGAATAATAAATTTATAATTTACAAATTTAGTCGAGTAAATGAGATAGATATGTTAAGTCATTATATATCGAAACAAGGGATATAAATTTGCCATAAATATGTCAAGTTCTTGCGCATCACTTTTTCAGGTCAACTATTACGGTCAATGTTTAGACATAAACAGAATGTTCTGTTAAACTTCCACCAACCATTTGAAAACATAAGAGACATCACGTTCATATTATTTCTAAAAATAAAATAATTGCCTTTGTTCTATACATTGTTAGTGTCAATCAATTAATGAAGGAAATGCATTTCCTTCCTATCTAAAAGTTTATATTAATATTAATATTTCTCGGCAAAACATACACAGGTCAAAAATATCAGGAAAAAAATATTTCAAGTTAATCAATGTCAAGAGAGTGGGTGTTTATCGTAATTTAGATTATTCAAAACAAAAAAAACTTACCATAGAGATTAAGCTAGCTGCTATCGATATCCCTTGTAAATTGTCTTTCTCTATTCACTATGCAATAGGCCCTGTATTCCCTGCACAATAACAAAACGGCCCTTTTTTAACGTTTCTGGGATAACTGACGGGGACTTTTGCCCGTTCGCTTGAAATCGATCAGCTGGCAGAACACTCAGCTTCAAGGAAAAGCTTGACGATTGCCCGGAAAATCGATAAAATGGGGACCGTGCGAAAGTGACGATGTGCTCGATTGGGAGTGGCGGGAAAATTAAAGCTGGTATACGTAGCGATAAATTCATAGGAATTTATTTCAGATTCTCTATATTCTTTTAGAAAATTGAGTCGATATCAATATTTTAATGGGGTCATTAAATGAGAATAATGTTATAACGCTATGAGAGGTAGTAAATCGTCGGAGATACACAGAGTCTAATCAATGCTTTTAGTTTGAATCATTAATTACTGTTTTCTAGTCGATACAGATTTTCTGATTTTGACAACAATTTGGCGGTGAAAATCATTGCTCAACAGAAAAGGAACAGCTCTATAAACGTTGAAATTCTCAAGTTGCTGTATCATATTTACCGTGTATTACAAGTGCTCAGATGTGAGCAGGAAACGGTACCTATAGCAGCAAAAATTTTACTTTTTCGGAAATTCCAAATATTTTTTATCCACTATATAGTTACCTTTTTTCATTCAAAATAATAAAGCTGAACGGCCCTGAAAATATGACTACTAAGGAAGGCAATGGCGTTCCTCTAGTCGATCTAGATTGCAGTTTCCAGTTTTCTGGCCGGGTGCTCACAAGCTTATTATCATACAATTATACTGGGTGATCTAAATATAAATTTAATATATGATGATATAAAATATAAATTTTCTCGTTAGAAATAATGAGCTTGACTACTTACAATCACTATTAAATGTATTTAATCTAAATCAAGTAATTGGGGATCCAACTCGGGTTACAAGAAATAGTTCTAGTCTGTTGGATATTGTTTGTCTGGATAATGATTTGAATGTTTTAAAATCAGGCTCCATAGATACTTTTACTTCAACTGATCATCGCCTTGTTTACGCTGTTATAGAAATGGATTTTTTTAAATTCACATCTAAGACCGTTACATGTAGAAATTTAAGTAATTTTAATAAAGAACAATTTGCTATGGACATGCGCCAAATGAGTTTCCAGGAAATATTTGAAGGTGACTGTATAGATAACAAATTAAACCTTTTTAATCAACAGCTTATACATATTTTTGACGATCATGCACCTTATAAGACTGTAAAAATTCAGCGAAAATATAAACCTTACAGAGAAAATAAAGGAAATGATAAAATTAAAGAAAAAAGCATTAAACAAGATAAGTGATCATTTTGCTGGCGTGAGTCAGCGAATGGTAGTTCCTGTAAATGATTTAATTTTAAAATATTATAGAAATAATAAAATAAATATCGATAATGACCGATGTATTTTTAGAAATGTAACAGAGTTGGATGTTTACAGATCATTTTCTGAAATTAGGTCCAAAAGTATGGGGGCGGATGGGTTGAGCTATGACATGATTTTGTTTAGCTTGTATTATATTGCCCCAGTTACTAAGGTGAGTAGCGTGGAAGAGCTCAGGCCCGTCTGCCTCTTGCCAATACTTGCAAAGATGCTCGAAAAGATTGTATTTAATGTAATAAGCGAGTATGCCAGTGTTAATGAAATAATACCAAAAGTGCAATCATGGTTTCGGAAATCCCATAGTACAGCCACGGCTCTTACAAAAGTAGCATCTGATATCGTACATAATATTGACGAGAGCAAGGTGTCCTGTTTGGTCCGTTTGGATTGTAGCAGGGCCTTTGATCGAATAAATCATGACATGCTTATTGCAAAATTTGGCTACTATTGTTTTTCCGATGAAATATGCTTATGGCTCGCCAGCTATTTACGATCGAGTGCACAAATTGTGACTCTCGATGGGGAAAGATCTAAAGCAGTGACTATTGAACAAGGGGTACCTCAGGGAAGCATCTTGGGTCCATTGCTCTTTAAAGTTTATACATCTGATTTGCCTGGTGTCATAAAGAACTGCTCCATACATCTATGTGCGGACGATGCTCAGTTGCTGAGTGGTTTTGATCCTACTGGCTCGTGTGTAGCCATGCAAAATATGAACAGTGACCTTAGCGCAGTGTATGAATGGTCACGGGATCATGGTTTATTGATTAATGCAAAAAAAAGTTGTCATATGATAATAGGCACAAGAGTGGGTGGGTCTAAGTACCAGTTAAACAACTTTGTACCATTGCATGTTAACAATACCCCTTTACCACTCGTAGAACAAAGTAGGAACTTAGGAGTTATTTTTGACAGTCAGTTTAATTTCGAAAAACATGTTGACAAAAAGTTATCTTTAATTTATTACAAGCTAAAAAGTTTTTACCCGTTTAGAGATACCCTTCCTGTAGGGATCAAGCTACTGCTGGTGGAATCACTCCTATATCCTCACTTGGACTATTGTAATGTAGTATACTCTAATTTTTTAACTGAAGAGTACAAAAACAAGATACAATTAGTACAAAACACATGCGTACGATGTGTTTACTCCATTAGAAAATATGATCATATCTCTCACATTTACTTGGCACATGATTTGTTAAAATATGAATTTAAAGTAAGATTGCACTTAAGACTGGTGTGCTGGTCTATAAGATATATAAATTTGGATGTCCGAGTTACTTGTGGGAATATTTTATTAAAAGAAGAGAACTACATAACTTAAATTTGAGAAATGTTGATACCTTTCAGGTACCAAATCATCGTACATCTAGGTTTAAGAATTCGTTTGTATATTTGGCCACAAAACTGCTCAACTCAGATATTTTACCTCACTGATTTCCCATTCACTGAAAAGTTTTAAGACTAAATTTAAACAAAGTCTCTTGCAGAATATGTAATATTTATTTTCTTTTGTGTTTTGTTGTTCTTTTTGTAACTTATTGTTATAGAAAACATTTTTTCTTTCCTTGGGTGGTATGGAAGAACGCCCTGTGCGAATATCACCTTTTGTGTAATATTGTGATAGTGTATGTATTATATTATATGTATATTGATATGTATTGCATAATAAATATTTTTCTATTCTATTCCATTCTATTCTATTATATTCTATATCAAGTTTCAAATCTGTTAGAAGTGTTCAAATTCGAGCTAAAAACTGTACAACCTGTCGTAAATATTTATATCCTCAAACTGTTTTTTGAAAACGCTAAATTTATCTGTGATTCACTCAGATTCAGTCAGAATAATAATGGAAAGCATTGCGTTAGCAGGGTTGTGTACTTGTGGCTAAAGAATAGTTCGCGAAAATGCTTTCTGAGAAATTAACATTATTATTAATAACTTTAATTATTTAATTATTATTAACTTTCACTGACAAAAGCAGGCAATTGGGTTGGATCTATTTTTAAGTATCCCTACAGATTATTGAAATCTATGCAGTGCGTTGTAATTATTGTGTTTCAACTCTGGTGGAAAATTCCTGGCATCAATATTTTTGGAATCATATACCTCTGAAATAAACAATGAGTATTAATTTTTTGTAGGACCACCCAAGAGGGTGCGCATGCCGCTTGCGGTAATTGTGAGCTCATGGGTGATTTATTTTATGGCAAATATTTAAATTGCGATGATATAAATTAAAATAGGAAAAATAAATACATCAACATCTGTTTAATAAAAGTGTGATGAAACAAATGCGGAAGAAGCCATTCATTATTCAATATCACTATAATCTTCATTATTTTCTTAACAACTGTCATTGTCCAAATCGTCGAATCTTCTGTCAAATACATTTGATTTTTGCTCCGCATCGTCTACTTGTGCAGATTAAGCAACTGTACATTAACCAAAAACCAACATTTAGTGATGTCCTACAGAAATGAGTAAAATATTTAATAATATTTAAAGATGTAAGTTGTACTTCCTTCATACCAATCAAAATAATATCGTCCATCGAATTCCATATAATCATTTCCACTGCAGATATCTGAATTGATTATTTTTTACAGGCATTCCCCCAGATTATTTACATGGTGGAAAATTTCATGCATCAATATTTTTAGTATCAGTTTTAGAAGATTTCGTTGAATTATTTGACCCCATAAGCTTTATTAAAGATTTTAAATTGTTCTTCATTTACGCGACTAATTTCTTTTAAGTCGCATAAATGATAAACATATAATTCCACGATTTCAGCATCATTGGGATGAACACGTATTTTACTCTTTTGGGGCAAATATAAAGATCGTGCTTTTATTAAACAGATATTCGGACAGATATTTTAAGTAGTATGGGATAAGGTAATCACACCTTCATACATTAAATCTGGGTTTTATGCTACTGACATAATTGTATATATTCCAGATTAATTTCCTGAAGTTGCTTTCGCCGCAAGTATTTTTCAGAACTAGCCCAAGAGCATGGGCGTAGACAGGGGGGGGGGGCAGGGGGACTGTGCCCTCCCCTGGGAATTTAACCTACTCACTTTTCAACATACCATTCATGCTATGCCATTCAAGAGGGTGCCGAATCCATGTTTTGTTTTAACGACTTTGGGTAAAAATTGGGCGAGGCACCCCCAAAATTTTCCGCCTTAGCCTCGTCCTCTACGTACAACTGCGGCCTTATTTACGGTTTGACCCCCCCTAGAAAAAAATCACTAGAAGAAAAAGGGACGTAGAAGTGAATCTCTATCAGTCAAGTGAACGTTCAGGAGATTATATATCTGAGTCAGATAATAGTTGTGAAGATGTAGAATTGAACTTTAGTAAGGATAATCCCAATTCGGATGAAGAAGACTATCAAGGCTTTAGTGGTAAAGAGAAACGTATTTTCATCTAGTGGGAAGGATGAAAAATGAGATCAGAGAAACGTCCAAATCAAAAGCCATCGTGTTCCCTGATCAGAAGGAAAACATTTTGGATCGTGTAATGGTGATGTCGATTCTAGGACCTTAAAAGTATCTAGATAGCAAATACTTGAAAGATACATATATAATCTGTTGCAGTGCTCTAAAACTAAAAGATCTAGTTCGCGTCTGCTGAATTTTATAGTTTTGTTTTCCCTAATTTTTCTCAGGCTTCTATTAAGGTAGAAGTTGAATAATATTGTGGACTATGCTGCTCGTACTTTTATTCAGTCAGAGGCGTGGGCAAAAAGTATTTTTTCTGTTTCATTCGCGATTTCGTCAAAAATGCAATTTTTAAATATTATTTACTCTTAACCCGAAGTATCTTCTTTTTTCTTGTTATTAAAAGAATGTTCCTCCCAGGCACTTAGCATAAAAGTTTGAAGAAGAATAAGTTTTAGATTGGGTTAGTTAGGGTTTGCTCAGGTACTTTCCTATACGCATTTGGCTCCTTAGTACTCCATTTAAACCCATTTCTATACTAAATATCTTTCGATAATCATTTGGTATCTTGAGGCCTGCATCTGTTATGTTTACCGTCCCGCGTCTTTGTGAAAATACGGATGCATTATCGTCTGAGATTTTTTTCGAATCACAACTACTCTCAATACCTTCAGGTTCCTTTGGTTCAGAATCTGACTCGACGTCAGAAGCATCTAATATCGGCAGTGCACCTTCTTCCTCTTCTTTATTTTCTTGCATATAATTTCTCCTTGTAATCAGTACTTGTATGTACGTACTGGTGTCAACAATAATAAAAATCGTAGGTGTCTGTTAGGTACATACTTCGGGTTAGTTTGGGTTGGCGGTTGGGTGGTGATGTGAATTGCAGAACTTAAACGTATCGAAAAAGCCAATTTTTGAATCATCTATCGTCAGTTGCAGGGCCGGTTTTACCACTATACGCACTAGGCGATAGCTTAGGGCCTCCTACTTAAGGGGGCCTCAAAAAAGCAAACAATTTTTTTTCACAATTAAAAATTCTATTTTAAATTAAGAAATTAAATTAGGGGTGCAGGGCCTCAATCTGCCAATATGGCAAGAAAGGCTGCTGCAGAGCAGAATAGGCATAATAAAACGCGACTGTTGTTTCTACAGGAAGGCTTTATCAATTTATAATTAAATTTGAAGTGCATTAAATCAGAAAAAGAAGAAGAGTTTTAGCGATTGCAGATTCTATTGTTATATTATATCATCAAGAACGAGATCCAGTTCCAGTTTACTTTTGTTGCCTGTTGCCCAGCTTTACTTTTTTTACGTTTAGTTGACTTTCGAAATTTTGTCAATAATTCTTGGTAAAATCCGCTTCGTCCGGTCGTGGAAGCGTGTTTTTTTTAACGACTTTTGGGTGACAATTGGGCGTGGTATCGCCTAAATTTTCAGCCTGCGGCGAATTAGCCTCTAGCGTCGCCTGCGGCGAACGGACTAACATAGGACTTGTGCTTTCTCCTTATTTGTTATTGAAGTCTCTTCCTGCTTTCGAGTTACAAAGTGCCTATTGTACGCTGACGACCTAAAATTTTTTAACATCGTTGATGAGGGTATTGACATTCAGAGTAATCTTGATCGACTCGTTGACTGGTGTGATAAGAATTGGTTGAGGCTGAATGTGGACAAATGCAAAAAGATGAGTTCTTATAGATGCCATAGTTCTTTGGTCATGGAATATAAAATAAATGAGATGGTGCTTGGATCAGTTCAGTCGTTTAACAATCTAGGAGTAATTTTTAACCTCCATCTGGATCAAATAATGACAAAATGCTTTAGACTTCTGGGGTGTAGAAAGAGAAACACTAAACTCATGGTCGACACTAGAGGCTTTATAATTGTCTCATAAGAAGTATCTTAGAATACTGCTGTGTCATCTGGTCTCCATACTATCAATGTCATATATCACGATTGGAGAAAATCCAAAATAATTTTTTTAAATACTTTTTGTATAAGCATCATCTTCTATTCGACAACCTGAGTTATGAGGTCAGATCCATGCTCTGTAGATATAAAACTCTGGAAGTAAGACGCAATAACTACTTTCTGTATTTTCTTGATAAACTTCTCCATGGTGGGATTGAGTGTCCTCAACTGCTGGGGCAACTTAACTTCAGAACACCGCCAAGACCTCTTCGACATCACCAACTTTTCTCTGAGAGAGTGCACCGAACAAATTATGGAGAACAGGCATTTGTTGATCGCATGAGACGCATATATAATGCAAATTTTAGCCATATCGACATTTTCTCAATTAGGCCTAACAGTTTAAAAAACTAAGGAAATTAAGAAATACACGTACAAGTACTGTGAATTGTAAAAGTTGTTTCTTTTGTATGTCTTTGTTTTTGTTCAATTATTACTATGTGTATATTTTTAATGTTCATTTAATGAAATATTCCCATATATTTTGTTTATCTAAAATTATTTGAATTTAGTTAAGACCATTGTTGTACAATTTGGGGATCTTTACCTGTAGTGTATGTATTGAATAAATAAATAAATATTGTCTAGCGCCTAGGGCCTCATGTTGGGTAAAACAGGCCCTGGTCTGTTGCAGTGCTCTAACAGACCAGTTCCTGTTAGCTGCTAACTATTATAATTTTGTTTTTTCCTGTGTCCTCACGCTTGTCTTGAGGTAGAGATTGAATGGTTTTGTGTACTATGCTGCTCGCACCCTTATATTTAATCAGAGGCGCGGGCAAAAAAAATGTTTTCTAGTTCATTCGCGATTTTGTCAAAAATGCATTTTTTAAATATTATTTACTCTTCACCTGAAGTATCTTCTTTCTCTTGTTATTAAAAGCACGTTCCTACCAGGCACTTAGCAGAAAGGTTTTAATTTAAAGAATAAATTTTAGATTGTTATGCTCAGGTACTTTCCTGTACGCATTTGGTTTCTTAGCACTCCATTTAAACCCATGTCTGCACTAAATATGTTCAGATAATAGAGGACAATCATTTGGTGTCTAAGGCCGGCATCTGATATGTTTACCGTCTCGCTTCTTTGTGATAATACGGAAGCATCATTGTCTGAAATTTTTTCTGAAACACTACCATCAATAACTTCAGGTTCAACTATGTCACAATATGAGCTAACATCAGAATATCTATTATGATCAATGCGTCTCATTTCTGTTCTTCAATTTCCTGAAAACAACAAAATACTTTCTTTTCGTAATCTGAATAATCATTTGGGTTGATCTGAGCCTTTGAACTGAATGGCTCAGAACTCATGTCTTCCTTGAGTAAGTGAAATTTAAATTGCAAGTATGGCAAGTGCCTAATAATGTAGTAAAACGCATACATTTTTTAAGGAATATGACTGAATACCGATGAATACTTACATAATTACCGATGATACCTTACATAACTAACAACTGATCAGGCACTTGTATATAAACATGAATATACAATAACATGTATATGCTAAATAGTACAATATCAGAAGTAAGTGCTTACCAGATATTGGTAACTGCTAATGCGATGCGATACAGAAATACAACAAGTCTCACAGGCACTGAGGGTTTTCAAAATAACACTGTCACACACAAACGACTAAAAGGAACGAGGAGGCGATATTTTGGGCACTATTATAGATAGGCATATTTTGGTGCACACACTGGTACTAGCGATATGAATCGTAGGTGCCTCTTAGGTAGGTACTTCAGGTTAAAAGGTTTTTGGTCAGTGGTGATTCAATTATAGACCCTTAAATGATCTAAAAAGCCAATTCTTGAATCACAAATCTATAGCCTGTCGCAGGGCCCTAACATCACTAGTTGGTGAATATTATAATAATTGTTTTTCTTAAGTTTTCTCAGTCATGTTTTCAGGAAGTGGTTGAGTAATGGTTCTGTATACTACGTAGCTTCCACCCTTATATTCAATTTAGAGGCTCTAGCAGGAATTTTTCTGGTGCATTCGCCATTTCGTCAAAAAAAAATTTTTTTATTTGTATTTTTTGCATTCTCATAGTTTGCACAAATATAAACAAACAACCCATTTTAAGACGCATATTACCGTCATTACATACAAAAAACATAGTATAAGTATGACAGCTGCTAGTATAAGTAGTTAATACTAAATATAGAAAATATTTCAGGAAATTCATTCAAAAACAAAACATTGTGCATTTGATTCTAAGATAATATATCGCAGTAAAAATGCTAAAATTAAAGTGTATCTATTTAAGCCTGGCATTTTCTCATAGCTTATCGATGTCTAAACACTTTCTAATCGAACGTTAATAATCTAGGGTTAAACAATTTTTTTTTACTTAAGGATCCTTAACTAAAATATATCAGATACTCTTAAGATCTCAAATGTTTTTCTGGTGTTTTTAACAGCAGCTATTGCCTAATTATTATTGATAAAGGAAAATTGTAAAATTCTCGTCCTTATTATAGCTAGCCAAAATTTCATACTATAATTAGACATTTAAATAATACATTTGTACATTCTTAAAAAGCAGAGTATCCTTTGCTCTTAATTATAATTCAGCTTTTATGGAAACCTCCCGTATAGTATAAGAATTAGCTACTTCTTAGTTACAGGGCGTGCAGAGATTTTTTCCAATAATTTTAATGAAGGGTACAGTATTAAAATATTTTCTCAAATGGGACATAATTTCTGTCCGTCACTTTATATAGCGTAGAAATTTCTTTGAGTGCTAAGAAGCACAGATTTATTTGGTGCAATTAGATCAATATTAAAAAAGTTGGCATGTAAGCCTATCAAATATATTTGACAAAAAAAAGGTTATAGTTGAAAATATTATCGATCTGGTTGGAAAACGCCGGCCGATACCTACCTATCAATAGAGAGGTAAAAACAATATTTTGTTGTAAAGCTTAGAGAGAATCAGCGCAGATGGCGGTCCAGTAAAATTCTTAGAATTCTATAGATTTTTCAGAGTAGTGTACTTAAACATTTATGAAGTCCGAGATTTCTCTTCAAGCTCCGTTTGCAGGAAAATTAAATTAGCTGCTCTCAACAACTACGGATGGATGGGAAAAACTTTGGTTCGTCATATTTTCGCAGCGTCCACAAATACTAGCGCTCATAAAACTGATTTTAAAATACGAAACCATTTTAAATGGATGTTTATTATTTACCTACCAAAATCTGCGAAGTTCTAACTTATAAGTAGATACTTAACACTTTACTCAATTTGACTCCTATAAAAGCATCAGCTCTACAATAATATTTTAGACCGAATTTCGAGATTCTTACATGCTATCAATACACCCAATTTCGTACGCGGTATATATAT
>MU185296.1:87537-117236 GCA_016904865.1 Pissodes strobi | reverse complement strand
TGTTTTTGAACAATAATAGACACAAATTTCACATAATCGCCATCTAATAAATATAATGGGAAGAGAATAGGCTTTTTCAGGTATACGTGCGTTAGCAGTAGCTATTTAGCTCGTAAATGATGTATACTAACTTCCTTTTGGATTATTTCCGTGCTTTCAGTTTGAGGGAGTGTCAGCTGATGTCATGTTTTTGAACACTAATAGACACAAATTTCACATAATCGCCATCTAATGAATATAATGGGAACGGAATAGGCTCTTTCAGATATACGTCAATGATGTATACTAACTTCCCTTTGGATTCATTCCGTGTTTTCAGTTTGAGGGAGAGACAGCTGATGTGATGTTTTTAAACACTAATAGACACAAATTTCATCTAATCGCCATCTAATGAATATATTGGGAACGGAATAGACTTTTTCAGATATACGTGCGTTAGCAGTACCTATTTAGCTCGTAAATTATCTATACTAACTTTCTGTTGGAGTCATTCCGTGCTTTCAGTTTGAAGGAGAGACAGCTGATGTTATGTTTTTGAACAATAATAGACGCAAATTTCACATAATCGCCATCTAATAAATATAATGGGAAGAGAATAAGCTTTTTCAGATATACGTGCGTTAGCAATAGCTATTTAGCTCGTAAATGATGTATACTAACTTCCTTTTCGATTAATTCCGTGTTTTCAGTTTGAGGGAGAGACAGCTGGTATCATGTTTTTGAACAATAATACACAAATTTCACATAATCGCCATCTAATAAATACAATGGGAAGGGAATAGGTTTTTTCAGATATACGTGGGCTAGCAGTACCTATTTAGCTCGTAAATGATTTACACTAACTTCCTTTTGGATTTATTCCGTGTTTTCAGTTTGAAGGAGACAGCTGATGTGATATTTTTGAACACTAATAGACACAAATTTCACCTAATCGCCATCTAATGAATATAATGGGAACAGAATATACTTTTTCAAATATACGTGCGTTAGCAGTACCTATTTAGCTCGTAAATTATCTATACTAACTTCCTTTTGGATTCATTCCGTGTTTTCAGTTTGAGGGAGAGACAGCTGAGGTCATGTTTTTGAACACTGATAGACACACATTTCACATAATCGCCATCTAATGAATATAATGGGATCGGAATAGGCTTTTTCAGATATACGTGTGTTAGCAGTACCTATTTTGATCGTGAATTATCTATACTAACTTTCTGTTGGAGTCATTCAGTGCTTTCAGTTCGAGGGAGAGACAGCTGATGTCATGTTTTTGAACAATAATAGACACAAATTTCACATTATCGCCATCTAATAAATATAATGGGCAGAGAATAGGCTTTTTCAGATATACGTGCGTTAGCAGAAGCTATTTAGCTCGTAAATGATGTATACTAACTTCCTTTTGGATTATTTCCGTGTTTTCAGTTTGAGGGAGAGACAGCTGATGTCATGTTTTTGAACACTAATAGACACAAATTTCACATAATCGCCATCTAATGAATATAATGGGAACGGAATAGGCTTTTTCAGATGTACGTGTGTTAGCAGTACCTATTTAGCCCGTAAATGATTTATACTAACTTCCTTTTGGATGTTTTCAGTTTGAGGGAGAGACAGCTGATGTGATGTTTTTGAACAATAATAGACCCAAATTTTACATAATCGCCATCTAATAAACATAATGGGAAGAGAATAGGCTCTTTCAGATATACGTGCGTTAGCAGTAGCTATTTAGGTCGTAAATGATGTATACTAACTTCCTTTTGGATTCATTGCGTGTTTTCATTTTGAGGGGGAGACAGCTGCTGTGATGTTTTTAAACACTAATAGACACAAATTTCACCTAATCGCCATCTAATGATTATAATGGGAACGGAATAGACTTTTTCAAATATACGTGTGTTAGCAGTACCTATTTAGCTCGTAAATTATCTATACTAACTTTCTGTTGGAGTCATTCCGCGCTTTCAGTTTGAGGGAAAGACAGCTGATGTCATGTTTTTGAACAATAATAGACACAAATTTCACATAATTGCCATCTAATAAATATAATGGGACGAGAATAGGCTTTTTCAGATATACGTGCGTTAGCAGTAGCTATTTAGCTCGTAAATGATGTATACTAACTTCCTTTTGGATTAAATCCGTGTTTTCAGTTTGAGGGAGAGACAGCTAATGTCATGTTTTTGAACACTAATAGACACACATTTGACATAATCGCCATCTAATGAATATAATGGGAACGGAATAGGCTTTTTCAGATATAAATGTGTTAGCAGTACCTATTTAGCTCGTAAATTATCTATACTAACTTCCTTTTGGAGTCATTCCGTGCTTTCAGTTTGAGGGAGAGACAGCTGATGCCATGTTTTTAAACAATAATACACACATTTCACATAATCGCCATATAATAAATATAACGGGAAGAGAATAGGCTTTTTCATATATATACGTGCGTTAGCAGTAGCTATTTAGCTCGTAAATGATTTATACTAACTTCTTTTTGGATTCATTCCATGTTTACAGTTTGAGGGAGAGACAGCTGATGTCATGATTTTGAACAATATTAGACACAAATTTCACATAATCGTCATCTAATGAATATAATGAGAACGGAATAGGCTTCTCCAGATATACGTGCGTTAGCAGTATCTGCTTAGCTCGTAAATTATCTATATTAACTTCCTTTTGGATTCCTTTTTGTCTCCAAAGCTTCAAAGGTGACAAAGTGTGTAAGATTAACTTTACGATGCCAGTTTTCCTGCTTTAATACGAACGCCTGAATATTATCTCTGAAGTGGATAATGTGGGTTCAGAGTATTAAATTTAGCTTGTTTACCTGATATAAGCTTTGGATCTAGGTCACAGTATAGCGAGACACTGTGTCTAGGTCTCATCATTAAAGTGTGTCATAAAATCGTGTTTGTTTTCTTTTCATTCCTGAAAACAGTTCAATTCAAAGACACGGCCTTCAAGATTTCCATCTGATAAGCAACAATCAGCAGTATAGAAAAGAAAGTTTTGCATAGTTTCTGAACAGACGGCGATTGAGCAGTAGATTTTTTATAATTTTATAACCATAAGAATGGGGACCACTCAATGAACTTTTGATTTATAGGTCCATGATAAACCAGTATCTTTGTAGAAGTTATGTAGCCAATCAAATTTTGTCCGAAATGACAAAAAATTCATTCAAAAGAAGAATGAGCGACTCAGAGGATGAGGATGAGGAAGATATACTTATGCAGAAAGAAAACACGAAACCCAACATTTTGTTAGACCAAGGTTCCTCGTCTTATGAAGAATGGCTTAAGAAGTAAGTATTATGTATGAACTTAATATATTAGTCCTACTGATCTTGCCTCGATTTCCCATTCATCTCGACAAGTCAATGAAAATACAATGGCACTATTAACGAGCTTATTCTATACACGATCTTCCACGCAGCTTAAAATCCTTCTGGAATATCGTAAACCCTAAACGTATATAAAACATATTGAATCCCTGTATATTTTGATAAACTATGCGATATTTTTTTTTCTGAGATGTTATGTAATCTTGATCCGACCAAGGGCCCTAAAACAGATGAATTGCCCCCTGATTTACTGAAATACTGCAGCTTTGCGCTGGCGCGTTCTCTATATAATATTTTTAGTTTGTCACTATAAGAGGGAATAGGGATTCTTTCCGGATTTATGGAAATCTAGTTTTATTACTCCAATATACAAATCCGGTAATGAATTTAATGTCCGAAACTACAGGCCAATCATTATTATCAGCAAAATCCTTCAGTTTTTTGAAGATATTATTATTAATTATCTCCCTCCTATATTGGAGAGCACTATTATAGGCCAATCGTTGGAGTTCCTAACGTGCAGGTCTGCGGAACTTTATCTTCTCACACATACTGACTTTTTGTTAGGCATCTTAGAGAATGGGTCTGACGTCCGTACGGAAGTCTCCAAGGCTTTTGATAGGGTCAATCATAAAGTCCTGATTGGGAAGCTGGAGTTAAGCAGTGTGGGTTAGCTCAGGAGCGATCATCGTTCGGATTCACAACTTTCTCTTGGACTGTATTCAGGTGTGTTCTGGTGTACCGCAAAACTGCCACATGTAGTCAGATGTGAAAGTAAATATCCTCGTCTTTAGACAGGACAATCCTTGTCTCGAATGTTATTTCATTACTTAGATAAAAGTTCTAAAAAGATAAAGGATGTTATAAAATACCGTTAGTAAAGTAAAACCTTATTTTCAGAAGCGCAACTCTTGACGACATCTACCGTCATCATAACAAGATAAATGACCTTAGAGAAGACGACTCACATTTAAGGAAATCTGAATTTGACCAGGCAGGTAAAAGCGCATCAATATCAACGAAATTTGATCAACACTTAATTCCAGATACGTCAGGTAGGCATCGCATTCAAAAGTACGTACCTTGAATATACATTTAAAAAGTCGTTTCGTCGGTATGGATCAAATATTGATGAGAACGAAATATTTTTCAGACTATCTAATGCACGCTGAAGGGCCCCACGGTCATCAGCCACCTGTATATTTTGCCTACCCGACTACATACCATGCGTCGCATATGAAGAAAAGTTACAAAAAAGTTGAAAAATTAGCTGACATTTTTGAAATCGCTCTCACCGCATTAGCATATTTATCGTTTGGAATGTTTATCGTTCATTTGATAATGTCTATCAGTGCTGTGGTAAGTTTTTAATTTGATTTTCCGGAAGTGACAGGCTTTTTCCATGTTCCACAATTACATATAATTTTGCATATGAAACTATGACACCTACTCGTACTCTATCTGGATAACAAGTTTGCACCAGTTTATCGGCTATAATACTTATTAAACTTGGTTTAATTTTTTTATGTTTAAGGGCAACAATATGACATCTACAATAAATCCCAGAATCGTGTCACTGGACATTGTTCAATCAGCAGTTAGCGCTGGTAGGTATTCACGTATAACACAACAATACAAATATGGTAGACACAATTAGAGGGTGGAAAATACTTCTGTCATTATAGCCTAGTAGTCAGTTAGAAGTTGAAAAATCAGAATGCAGAGCATCTAACAGAGATCACCATTGCTTCCTCACGTTGCTTACCCTAATAGACGCCAAACCTCCCGCTGCCATATTGTATTCGTCTGTAAACAACATTGCGTAATTTATTACGATGGGCGGGGTGAGGGTGCAACATCAATCTGTGTTAGATGTTACTCATTCTAACTCATTATGCCCATACAAATATTTTCCACACGTGTATGTAATTATAGGTACCAAACGTATACAGCTTCCCGTGACTTACCATGGTTGATTGAATATATTTATTTATTTATTTATTTATTTATTTATCAACGGACTATTGCCCAATATAAAGAAAATTTACAAAACAATTGAAAACCAGTTAACTAATTTATATCCTATCCTATGGATCACAAACGTATAATTTTAAATAATTTGAAATACAGGAAGCAAGAGTTTCAGCTGGGACAAAAGCAATTATCTGTTTATTTATCCATCCATCAACGAGCAATTGCCCAATTACAGTACAAGGTCCAAAATACAAGTTTTAAAACCTAATCTTACAAAAAATGAAAAAATTGAATGTTATTGAAACAATGATATAAAAATAGCATGTAGCTTTCACCCATACATCCAAATCACAAAATTGGTTAGTCAAAGCGAACACTGACAAAAAAAAGGCAATAATTGCAACAATAAATAGAATTGAATAAACAGCTATCACATCAAATATTACATGATTTCAGTTGAGATCTAAAAGCCCTCTGGTTTCCAAAACGGTCCAACCGGTCAGAATACTGAGTCGCAAACCTAGCTGATCTAGATAGGTAAGAGTTGAATCCATAGTAATTTGGAATGGCTGAATTAGCCTTGTTTGCCTAGAAGGGACATGGATATTAATTTTTCCCAATAACTCAGGACTAACACTGTGAGAGTGCAACAGATTGTAAAACAAGGTGAGATCCCTGTGCATACGTCTAATCTGAAGGGTAGTCATATTGGGTGAGCTTTCAATGTTAGAGTAATTGACATCCACAGCCCTATGGTGTTCCATGAAAGAAACAAACCTTAAGAATTTGTGTTGAACTCTTTCTATAGCCTGAATGTGGACACCATAGTAAGGGGACCAGACACATGAGCAGTAGTCCAAATGGGGTCTCACCAAAGAACAGAACAATAATTTAATGGAGTGGATATTAAGAAAATCTGTGGCACAGCGCTTGATAAAACCAAGCATTTGAAGGGATCTTGAGACTGCCATAGATATATGGGGAATAAAAGATAAGTTTGAATCGAGGATAACGCCCAGATCCTTAACTTGAGATACAGATTTCAAAGGGCAACTATTTATGGTATAGATATGATCCGGGGGGCTGAAAACCATCGAAAGGCACTTGCTGACATTAAGTTCCATCCAATTGACTACACACCAGTGGCTCATATGATCCAAATCTGCCTGTAAACTCAAGTAATCATCTTCATTCTTGATCCTTATGTATAATTTCAAATCATCTGCAAACATTAGAAAACGTGCAGAGACAAAACAAGAGACAATATCATTCACATATATATTGAAAAGAAGAGGGCCCAGGTGTGAACCCTGGGGTACACCAATGCGCACTATTTGTATTCTCTCTTTAAGGTAAGGTGGCAGCCATTCCATTCATTCCAATAGCTCTCCTTGAATTCCCAGACCTTGCAAATTAAGATCTTATGGTTTACCCGATCAAAGGCCTTTGTAAAATCTGTATACACTGCATGAACGGTATAACCTTCTTCCAAGAATCTCAGAAGAAAATCGGTAAATATTAAAAGATTTAGTTCAGTTGGGCAGTGAGAAAGAAATCCAAATTGTTGGTCAATAAAACACCCATGCAAACCAGCTGCCATATAATCACACGCAAGGCTCTCAAACACCTTTGCAATACAACTAAGCACACTAATGGGTCGATAATTGCTAACCTGAGAGTGATTCCAGATTTCAGTATAGGAGTGATAAAGCTTTGCTTCCAAAAGGCTAGGAATGCTCCACTCTTTAATGAAAGATTAAAAATGTGGAAAAGGGGTCTAGAAAACAGAAAGCTACAATGTTTAACTAGGGTTGAGGGAAGACCATCAGGACCAGGTCCCTTGTTTATATTTAGTTTGGATAACTTTTCATAGATAGATGAGATAGGTATGTAAAATCGTGACAGGTTGATGTCCCCAGAAGGCAACGCAGCATCATGCAAGACACAATCCTCAACACTATATTGACAATCTCCTTGCCAGAGGCACTAGCAATGTTATTATAGTGCATAACAGAAGGCAAACCACTACTGCTCTTTTTACTGTTAACAAATTTCCAGAAACTTTTTACATTATCCCTAAGGGAAGATTCCGTTAGAGCAACATAATCGTGATAACATTGGTTTTTTAAGTGCTTACAGTGAGCTCGCAATTCAGAAAACTCAGTATAGTCGCCAAGCAATTGAGTTTTACGGTATTTTGTATGCGTTATCTTTTTATCGATTATCATCTGTTTCAGTTCTGGAGAAAACCAGATAGGAAACTTCCTTGCTGAATGTCTTCAAGGGAACAAACATATTGATTATCAGGTAAACAATGTCATAAAAAATATTGAACATATGGTCAAGAGTCCTCCCCATAAACAGTTCATCCCAATCGAACTGCGACACAAAGCTTACCACCTCGCGCACATCCATTGAGAGAAAATCTCTATAGAAACCGTCACCAGTCAAACCAGAGTTGTTAAAACAAGATTCACATTTCAACTCGAGTGACAGTGGTGGATGGTGAACATCTTCGAGTATCTCCAACATCCCACACAAAAACCAGATCCAGCAAGTTGTGGTTAGCATTCCTTACTGTGTTGACCTGATAGAGATTATGATATGAGCACAAAAACGAGAGAATATGCATGGATTCAACCTCCCTAGGTGACACTCCAGCCAGAGTACAGCCTCTGAGGTTATTCTGTCGTTCGACCACTCACAATATGGAAGATTAAAATCCCCCAATATACATAGACTATACTCCGGATATTCCTCAGCCACACCGCTTACAGTCTCAGTAAACTCCATATATTTTTCAGGTACACTACGTGGTGGAAAATAAGCAGCTGCAAAGTTGTCTCAATGTAAACATTTACAATGAAAAACAACTTTTCGAAAAACGTAACATAATGAAGATTTTAAACTTTTTGATAGAAACTATAAAAAGGTTATAAAGATAGTGGCATTTTCTGCTGGGCAAAAATAACTACGTTATGCGCCTTTAAGCTATCTCACATTACTGAAAAGTTGAAAGATTACGTGACGAACTCTAAGGCCCCATTTAATCCTCAATTTTATTTGAGCTTCTAGATCATCGTCATCATCCTGGACATGGGCCTCCCGTAGATTTTGCCAGTCTGTTCTATTCTGCCCAGTTTCTATCCAGTTTCTTCAGTTACACTTAATGTCGTCTGTCCACTAGTTGTTGGTCTTCCTTTGCTTCTATAAGCCTTTTGCCATGGTCTCCACTCGAATAGTTTCTTAGTCCACCGTTTTAAAAACACTGTTCCCGCCAGTGCCATAACACCTGTTCTTTATCTTATTTCCTCATTTGTGACCCTGTGCTGAGGGAGATCCCCAACCTTTCCATCGCTTTCTGGGTTACTCGCATCTTACTTATAGATTTTTTAGGTAGGGTTAGTGTTTTAGCTTGCTAGGTTATGACGGACAGGACACATTGGTCGAAAAGCATGCGCTTCAGATATAAAGGGATGTAAAGCCTATTCTTTCGCTAATCTCGCATATCTGTTATTTTCAATATCAACTTTAACAAATAGATGCTCAATATTCTTGCTAACCGACAATTCAGTGCTGGTCAGGGTTTTACGGACTGCAACAAGCACCCCACCGCCACGAGAAAAGGTACTTGTTTCTGAGGGCCTATCCCTTCGATATATGTTGTCGAACAACTGCAGCTCAGCACTACTTATGTCAACAGTCAACCAGGTTTCATTAATCACCAAAATGTCGTACTGTGAATCGGACATATTTTCATAAAGAAGCTGGAGCCTCTGACGTTCTGAACGTAAACCAAAACTGATGAAGTGGCTCCAAATTTTAAATTAGAAGGTGTTTTTAGTTTTTTGTTATTAATTTAGGTGTTCCATTGACATACTGCAGAATGAGACCGGCTTCACCATTTCCTCTTCTTTCCTTCAGCTCGCTTTTCAGAGTGTTAACCTCTGCCCTTGTTCATTGGTTAAATCAGGCTCAAGAAACACTTTTGAGCTTCTGTCAAGCTCACGCTTATTCCTCAATATTAAACGAACCATCTGAGGAGACTCAAGTCAATCTAAGTGGTTGATGCCCATTTTTATTACGTTTTCCTATTCTAGCAGAACTAACAATATTAACAGATGAGCCCGCTAGGCCCGAGAGTATGTCTTTCACCTCAGAAACATCTTCAACTTCACTCTTCTGGGGCAAATTAAAAACCATCAGGTTACAAGACCTCCTCTGTCTCTCAGACACCTCATGCGTTACATTACCATGCACCACCGCTGCACTGTACCTACAGTCGTCATTCTTGGTTGAAGTTGATGTGGAACATTTTATGATGTTGAGGTCCTTCCTAATGTCATCAATGGAGGTCAAAAAGCTAGTTCTCATGCTCTTAACCTCCTCAGATATTTCTCGAACCTGAGTCTCAAAACCATCAATGTTTTGTGTTTTGGCAACTTTAACCTCACCTAGGTTAAAGAGCCTCCTCCAATGCTTTGACCCTGTTATTTAGGTGCAGTTCTGTTTTAGTTCCCGGTACACATTCGCCGCACAAGTACGGAACGGTGCGGGCAGACAACAGTAGAAATCGGATCTCTGTGCAGTTTACCCCAGTGCAGTCCTTACACTTGCAAAAATCACAGGGGTAATCAAACACCTCGCCAGTATTTTTGGGTTCTTTACAAACACATTTAGCAGAACACTTATTACATGTGCCAGCCATTAGAGACCCCGCAATTTGTAGGTTAGTCTTTAAAAGTTTTACACAAATGCGGGATTTTATACTGATATTGAGTGCAAGGTCTCAAAACTTGATGACAGAGAAGTAGATACGCATAAAAATTAATGAATATTGTTTGATTACTTCGATTATAGTATCTAATTGATTAATCTATATTATTGTAGATTCATACGAGCATGATAGTAAAGCAACGGATTCCACAAAAGAATCAGAAGAGAATAAAAGGTAAGTGGAAAATTTATCTTCCCAACAAATTCTGCAGCAGGATTCTGAACCTTTGGATCCTTGCTGCAGACTAAAAACCGTTGGCGACGCAAGGTGTCGGTATGCTTTTCACCTTGCAAAGGTATACTTGGTAAGCCTGCAAATTAGGCTCTAGCTCAAATGCTGGAGAAAAAGTGAGGTTACATTTATTTAAAGGCGGAAGCGGAAAGTCCTCAAGTTGTAATTTGGCACCCGTTATGGCTTAAGCTTCGTAAAAACAGAAGTTAAATCAAATCCAAACAGTGAAAAATTAAAACGATTCGATTATTGGGCCCAATAGAAGAATTGGTTTATTACCATAAAATGTTTCGTAAATTATTATGTAACAACGCAAACGGTTTGACATTTGACTTTAAGTAAATCAAAATAAATAAAAAAAGAACCGTTTACTTATTGGGGTAGGCAGAATAAATTATCGGTTACGTAACAGCAATCGATAATTACTGATATCTGTTATAAAACAAGTAAAGGTAATGAAAATAAGTACCAAATAATCAGTTACTAAAATAACCAAAACATGATTGTGTTCCGTTTACACTTCTCGAGTCCACTCGGACGTAATATCTACCTATTGATAATAAGATTAGAATACCCGTGAAATTAAAAATGATATAGTCTAGATCGTTATTTAAGTTCAAGTCAGTTCTGATAATAAAAGAAAATCGTAAGGCTTGTCTTAAATGATAATGGTAATATACTTTTCTTTTTAAAAATCCTTTTCTTTTAAAAATCTGCAAGACATGGAAAAAACCAAACAGCGACTCACTTGACAAAGACAACGGAAAATCCCATTTATGGAACTGAGTCTGGGCCCCATATCGATAACACCAAAGGTAATGGGAATAGATAACGCCTGGTACTCAAAAATGGGGCAGGTAGAACCGCGTCGCCAACACTGCCAATCACAGTTCACAGTGCCGAAATGTCCCTTATTCGATTTCTATCGATGGTAGGGATAAAAAGAAGATTAGGCGCAACCTCCACCAAAAGTTTCTTTCAAAAATTGGCTACCCCTACTAACTTTCTTGTCAACATTTGAATGACAGCGAGTTTAATCCAGTTCTTGACCGAACAGTGAATGAAAAATGTTAATGAAAATATAATTTGGATTTATGTAAAACCCTTATTAAGGGTTGTAATCATAGATAAATATTATGGTTGTAATTAAGCTGGGCATATGTGACTAATTTCTATATGCCAAGAAAGTATCTAGTTAACACAAGTCCGAGAGTCCTTTCAGAATTCAGAAAGTAACTCTCCTGTAATATTAGTGATATATAAATGTGTCCAAAGCAGGTCTGGAAACACTACCGGATATCAAAAGTAAACAAACGACCAAATCAACATCGAATTTAGTTAATTCCACTTTCAAAAAGATCACTGTTCAAGCGCAGATACATGGTGAACCAACTGCGAGAGCAAATAGCCTTCGCCGTGTTCCCACAAACGAAGGTAATACTACTGATTTAGACAGAGATGATCAAAAGCAGGAGAACCTTAATGCTATTAAGAAAATTGATAGTCCGATCGGGGATGAATGGATTGTTGTGTCCTGCTACAGTGAAGGTAGATATTTTAAATTTTCTCAAGAAGCACAATATTGGCAATGATTTTCTGTGTGAGAAGATGGAGTGCATTTAAGCTGGGTGCGCCCATGGACTATAGGAGCGAGGTTATGAATGCTAACCGTTGGCATTACTATCAACCATTTTGTCAACCTTCAACGCCGCCAGACCCAGAGGGAGGACTCAACAGGTCTCCAATGGTTAGTTCTGTAAATCCTGTTATTAAAACCTTTAAAATTGTAAAAACTAATGTTAGGAATTTTGAAATATTTTATGCTAACTTTCAATGTTTAAGAAATAAGGTTTTGGAATTTGAGGTGTACCTGAAGGATAAGTTTTTTGACTGCTTGTGCATCAGCGAGCACTGGATGGCGCAAGACGAACTACTTGCTTTACTAAGATAAATGACTTCCAGTTTGTTTCTGGTTTTTGCAGGTCGATGTTTGGTCATGGTGGTGTTGCAATGTTTGGTAGCACTGATAAGATGGCTATACATAGTATCTCTAATCTCTCACGGGAACTCCACTGTGAAATCAGTGGCATGATCATTAAAATCATCGATACACAGGTTTTAACGGTGTATAGATCACCAGATGGAAATTTTGAATTCTTTTTGGAGATACTCTCGTGTGCCCTTGGTAAAAAACCCCAACCAAAGAATCATTGTCACGTCTAGTGAAGATGGTAAACTTTGCTACTCGGCAGGGTGCCTGTCTTGACAATGTATTTGCCAATTTTGCTACAGGTTTTCGGATCCAGCACTGTGCCTTTTTATCCTTCTCAGACCATGATTGCATAGTTATTGAGTTCGACAGCAAACCCATCTCCACTAAGTCCAGAATAGTGTATAGGTCCCATGACTGACCTTGGTTTTCTTCAATTTATGACATGGTGGAGAATGCTGACTGGAAGTTTGTTGCTGATCAATTTATTGGCCCGGAAGGGAAGTTTAAAATCCTTTTGGAGACTATTCAGGTGGCTGCAGATAGATCATTTCCTTTAAAGACAAAACTGGCCTCTAGGGGAGGTCCATGTAGAACAGCTATAAATTGGTTTATTGATAATCTCCGCAATATGCGTGGTAGGCTAGGCTGGCAACTCTGGTGGCAATCAATAAAGCTAACCCGAACCTCATTACAGGGAACATGATCAGAGATTATAGGAGACGCTAACGCCAGGAAATTTCTCGCGCCAAAAAACAAGCCCATGAAAATTTTATAACCCAATCTCCCAACTCTCAAAGTGCAATGTGGCAAATCATCAGTAGTAATAAACCTAGTTCTTCTTTTGAAACTTCTCATTCCTTGACTGCAAATTCCCTGAATGATTGTTTTGTTGGTACACTGCGGAAGAAGTGATTTCAACCCTCCCTGTTGGGTCAAAATGTTTCTCTGAATTCCTAATGCAGCTCCCTAAAGAGAGGATCTCAGTTTTGCTTTTAATACAGTTAGCTGCATAATTGATAAAACAGTTAGAAGCATAATTGATAAAACGAAAAACACAAAAAGTAAAGGTAGCTCTGACATAAACATTAAAATAGTCAAATCTCTAAAAAATATTATCATTTACCCTTTGACAAAGATTATAAACTCGTGTATTAATGCTGGGACATTCCCAGCCATTTTGAAGACTGCAAAGGTAATCCCCATCTATAAAAGTAAAGGATCCAGGAATGAATCAATACTGCCTATATTCTTATACTTAATCAACAAATCAAGGAATACTACAATCTAATAACCTATTTTTTCAAAACCAGTTTGGCTTTCGTGTCGATAGGTTGACCACTCTTGCCACAAATAGACTGGCTTCTCATATTCTTCAATAATTTGCGTTTCACATCATATTCTCTTAGAGAATATTAAGTTTTTCAAATTTCACCCTGACAGCGTCAAGATGCTTGGATCATGTCTAGATGGTAGAGCCCAGTATGTATCTTTTAATGGTCATAAATCAACAACACGACAGGTAAACCATGGAGTTCTCCAGGGCTCGGTGCTCGGACCTACTCTTTTTCTTATTTATGTAAATGACCTTGTCAATGCTGTGCCTGATGTAAAATTGCTGCTCTTTGCCGATGACACGACCATTTACTTCACATATGGACGCGACTTGAAGATTGATAGTATTGTCTCCAACATATATAATATAGTGGAATCCTGGTTTGTAGCCAACAAATTGTCCTTAAACAGTGCAAAAATACAGACACTGAACTTTCCCCTATCACAGAAAGCTCCTAGGCCAGACGAGGCTTCTGCAAGTTTTCTTGGGTCTGGGCTATGTGATAGACCCACTACTATTATTTTTCTAGTCAGGAGCCTCTCAAGATGTGTTTCTAGAAGTACACTACTACAGGCTTATCATGGTTGTTTTGCCTCTCAGCTTTCTTATGCACTCTTAGTCTGGGGGCACTCTGCACATACTGACTCGGTGTTTGGTCTGCAACGCAAGTGTCTGAGAATAATAGCGGGGTTCCAGTATCAGGAATGCTGTAGAGAGTATTGTGCAGTTGCGCATTATGACATTACCTTCTCTCTATATTTACCAGTGCCTATGTTTCATCAAAAATAACCTGACCCTATACCACCACCACAGTGACGTGCACAGTTATCCAACCAGACAGCGGGACAATATTGTGCATGGGTTTCATCGGCTCTCGAGAACCAGGGATGGAACTGGCTATCTAGGACTGACTTTCTATAATGTTCTGCCACACAGTGTTCGCTTATTGGATATGGGCGTATTCAGGGCGCGCCTGAGGAGTTTTCTTCTAACAAAAGCTTTTTACTCTTTTCAGGAGTACCTCGACTCTAATCTTGAGACACTATAGTTACTGGCGATAATGAACCTTGTTTTATTGTTAATTGTTTTTTTTTACAGACTCTAACAGATTAAATTTCAATATGTATTTGTAAATTTTTAAGTTTTACTTATTGTAATGTAGTACATTAAGTGTGTGCATTTGTATTGTATGTACTGTACTGTAAAGTATTTTCTTTCTGACTGTGACATGTGTGATACTATTTGTCATTTGCATTAATAAATGATGATGATGATAACATTTTCACAATTTTTCTATTAAAATTACCTGTGTCTTTAACGGGAAATTGTCTCATTTATCCACGAAAAGTGACAAAAAATAATTCATATAGCAAAACAATTTTTAACAGGAAAATGTTTGATTAAATTTAATTTTAATTAGGAGACGATCGTTACAATGGTGTATTAAAGTTCATTTGATTGGATCAAGTTTCAAATTTGAAACCGCCAGAAGATTAAGCCTCACTAAAGAAAGTCAAGATCCAGAATCGTAAAAAGTAAAATGTCACCCTGTTCCCCAAGCGTGTGTTCATTTGGAATATTGTCCAAGCACGTGTAAATATTTAGCCATATTTTAAGGATCTGACGTTGTTAATCAGTAATATTTTTTTCAGATCGATTAAAGAGCCTAGAAAGCCGATAGGAACTGATAATTTAACTTTAAATCAACTAGCTAAAAGAATTTTAAATATTCTTGATTCAGCTTTAAAAGCTGAGAAAGATAAGGGCCAGTGTCTACTAAATGCGTTATGCAATGCAACGAAGTACTCAAGATCTATTAAAGGAAAAAGTAAACTTTTTATGGGTCTATGGAGGTAAGAATTTTATTATTTGTTTTTGAGCCTTAATTTTCCAAAAAATACTGCAGTTTCAATTGTATATTTGCTTCAGTGAAATTAAGCTTTTTGCATGACGATTACTAAACCTTCTCATCGATCGATCATAGTAAATTATAGTAATTGGAACAGCTCTGACACGAGAAGAGGTGTGGTTTTAGCAAAGTATTGTAATTGACAAATATGTGATTTTTCTCATCGCATGAAAATCGATAAGTATTATACTTTCTCTGTCCTCGTAAGGACTGCCTCGAAAACTCATGCCCTGGTCAGAAAGCAAAACTAAACCACTATTAAGAACTTACTTGCTTAGTAAACTTTTCTTAATTTTATTCAATAATACCTCAATAAATGCATCACAATTTCTTCACGTAGTCTGTAGTATAATTCGTTACCTGTGTTCCTAAATTCGGAAAAATTAGTATGTCCGCAATAATTGCTTTGAGCAGTTTGTTTGATTGCTGAATGAGGCTTATATTGGGTCCTTCCCAGAAAAACACTATCGGGTCCGCTCTGATCAGGGTAACATCTCCTGGTTCAATAATAACCTAAAAACATGCGAGAGCAGCTCCATTTCTTGAGTGACCTGAATAGGCAGTGTCTATGCGAGGACTTCAAACTTGCTCTAAATAAACAGGAGTACAGGGTACCACTCCGAAGTGCTCGTGTTCAAAGAAATGACCATCTTATTAGAGACGCAACCAATCCTGCTAAACGTATGTGGAAGATAATTAATCAAACCAGACCAAATGTTAAAACAAATTTTGATCAAAATTGTTCTATTTCTCCTGATACATTTAATAACTTTAATAACTGATCTGATTTAATGACTGCTCGAAAAAATGGAGCGCTATGGAGTGCGTGGACCAGCCCTACAGTGGATAAACTCGTACCTCTTACATAGAGAGCAAAAGGTGGTTATTGAGACTGAGCGGGTTAAGTACTTTTCCAATGAGGAAAAAATCCTAATGGGTGTACCCCAAGGCAGTGTCATGGGCCCTTTGCTCTTCATTTTTTACATTAATAACTTAGCCAGTGAAATACTGGATAAAAACTCCCACCTTACAAATTTTGCTGATGATACCAACCTGCTAATAATTGGGTCGGCACTGTCAGAGCTTCTTGAGATCTCCACAGACCGACTGATAGGAGAACAGGACTGGTTTACCAAGAATAAACTAGTTTTAAATGCTGAAAAAACAAATGTTATCTGCTTTCGAACCAAGCAAATATAAGGACATGCCAAGGGTTGTTTCTCTCAATGAATCAACACAAACTCTGTCCGAACATACAAAGTTTCTGGGTCTCTACATTGATCAGAACCTTAATTGCGTACAACATCTCTCGATTGTGTGCAATAGAGTTAATTCTGCATGTTACTCAATGAGAATACTTTCCAAATATTTAAACTTCGACAATCTAAAAATTGTATATTTTGCAAACATATACTACATATGGCGTAATGTTCTGGAGAGGAAGTAGGAATGCAGATAGAGCTTTCTTAGCTGAAAAAAGGCAGTTAGAATCTTGCTCAACTTAAGGAGAAGAGACTCATGTAGGGGGAGGTTTGGAGACTTGGGACTTCTGACAACTTAGGGGCTTTATATATGTGAGTGTCTTTTATTTATGTTTAAAAATGGGGAGAGATTTGTTGAGTTCACAAAGACCAACTAGGTTCTTAGGGTTTTGCCCTCTTCAACATAGACTTACAGCTTCTGAGAAAGGTCCTACCTATTCGTGTATTAAATTTTTTAACACATTGCCAAATAATATTACACAATCCAAGAATTTCTGAAAATAGACCTGCTGAAGTTTGAAGTCTTCTGCAAACATTGTTTCCGATGTGTTGTTTGTTGTTCCTTGTGTCTATGTTATTTTAATTGTTCCAGTGTCCATCTGATGTAACCATTTTATCACATTTTATTGTTATTTTTTCTTAACTCTTTTTGACTAACAAATTTTTTTTAACTAATTATACAAGCTGTTATAAGCCAATTTAGGATTTAGGATAGACTTAGATAGGAAATTAGTTCTGAAATAATTTTTATCTTGACGTTATTATGTTCAATTGTATTATGTTTATGACTATGCAATTTTTCATTAATTTAGACCATTTGAATTGAATTGAATAGCGGACCTCACATCATATACATTTTGGACTGATTTAATGAGGGTTTTGTCTGTTCCTCATTCTGTGATCTCAGCAAGGTCTTCGACTGCGCCTCTCATGATATTTTGACAAATATCATTTTGACAATAGCTGCATTGATTTAATAACATCTTATTTGGCAGAAAGAACTCAGGTGATTCGGATTGGCATGGCGGTGCCACATCGGCGAAGGGCACTATTGATATTGGTGTCTCACAGTGATCTTTGCTTGAGCCTCTCTTATTCTTAATTTTTGTCAATGACTTACCAAATATTGAGCTTAGTGCCAAATTTATACTTTTTGCTGATAACACCACCACCTCAACCTCTGCTGATTCCGTAACAGATGCTGTTGCTGACTCTAAGAGACTGCAGGAAAGGGCCGAGCTTTGGTTCACGGTAAATGGGCTTCACCTTAATGAGAATAAAACAAATAGCATGGTCTTTACAGTTAGGGACCTAAGTAGCATTGATGGAGATATTAATGTGTGAAGTTTCTGGTAGTTCATCTCTATTCAAGACAGGTTGACAAGTTGGCGGCTGGACTAAGAACAATCTTTTTATGCTCCGCGGCTTGTCAAGATGTGTGTCTCGTGGGGTTCTGAGATCTACCTACTTTGGTGTTTTTCATGGTAGAATGGCCTATACTGTCCTTGTATGGGGACACTCATGTCATGTTGAGAGACTTTTCGGGCTTCAGAGAAAAGCCATGCCTAAGAATTGTGGGAGGATCAGGCTGTAGAGAAGACTGTGTCTGCCGTCCATCTACATACTGGAAAATCTGTTACATATCAAAAAGTGTCTAAATCTATATGAATGTCACTATCATGTCCATTCGCATGATACACGGCTCAAGTCAAACCTGCTCTTAAACTTCTGGCGTGTTAAAAGAACTCAAGACGGGCCTCATTACCTGGGACCCAAATTTTTCAACAAATTGCCAATCGCAGTCAGACAGCTTCCGTTGATTCAATTTAAGAGGCATGTATCGAGTTTTGTAATGAAAATTGCTTTCTATGCATATAATGAGTTTCTTGAAAAACCATTCTTAGACTAATAAATAATTTTAACTACATATTTGTTTTTGGCTAGAGCTAGTAGGACTTATTGTTTTAACCCTTTATGTTTTTTTTTTAATTAATATTTGTTAATTGTGTAAGCAAACCATCGTTTTGTCACCAATAAAGAATTGAATTGTTGGAAAATGTTGCATCTAAAAATTAATTAAACATAAACATTTTTATTTTAGTTTTGGAGTGAGTTGGTTATCTGAAAATCTCTCAAATAAAATCATCTCTAAAACAGAGAGTTTACAAGCCATCGTTTTTGGTTTGGGAATGGCCAATTGTGAAAGCGTTTACCAAAAATGTCGACACAAACATGTACCACAGAAAGACATTAGAAATAAAACATCTACAATGTAGTATTGAATAAAGTAGAAATGAAAAGTAAAACTTACCCATTTGTTTAGTCTCACCTTTCCATTTTATTAGGTTTTAACAGCAGCTTTATTCCATAAAACAATATTCTGAACAACGCGGAGAAAATTAACTTGTATAGCTAGCACTACTTTAATTCTACATTCTTCCAGGGTCGACGAGAGGGTGGGGCAGACGGGACAAATTCCCGGGGCCCGTATGCTTTGGGGGCCCGGAGACCGGGCTTCTATTCAATAATAAAAAACTAAAAATTAAAGATTGCGAACGAGCTATCTCAGTTGCCTGTTGCCTATTAGTATTTATTTCTACTTAGTGTTGTGATAGTGAATGGTAAGTTTTAATAGTACATAGTTGGGCATCTTACCTCCTGTGTTCCGTATCTCAGTTACAAATTAAGTAATTTTTATTTAAACAGATAGAGTGTGCAATGGGAAAAATATTAAAATCCTAACTTAATTACTAACAGAAGACGGGAGGTGAAATGCCGGCCCGGACCTGTATAATTATTGAAATAAGTTCAATCCTAATAATATTTTTTATAAAAAAAATGGTTTAAATTTTTGTCAAAATTTTGAAATATAGTTTTTTGTTTTACATGGCTGATGGCCGAAAGAGATTCTCTGGTTCACAATACCGAAAGAAGAATCGAGGCTTTCGAATTAAGCAATAATAAGTATCAAAAAAGATATTTGTTCTAATTTAGATGTAACCGATTTAATTAGAGAATTTGCAGTTAAAAATGCAAGAAAAGTCAATTTTAACGTGTAAACCCGTTTAGCCGGCTTAAATATATAAATTTTATTTTAATTACGTTTTCATTTTTATGTACGTCAATAAATAATTATTTACAATTTAACTTTAAAAAATGTTTTTTTTTATTAATTTTCCCAATTTGAAATGGGATAGGCAGGACAAGTGCGTCACACGTCACAAAACCTGCATTGGAATTATTCCAATAAGGTCTAGACAAATTTTGTGAAAATGCTATAGATAGGCGATTATTATTGTGAAGTTTTGTACACATTCCAAAAACTGAGGAAATTTTCCTGCAACACTCTTCCATCCTCCACATCTCAGATGCGGCTGGAAATTTAACGCTTTCCAGGCAGCAAGCTGACGTCAGTATGACGTGATTTTACGGGTCAACTCCGTACGTTTATTACGTCATTTTGACCAGAAAAATGACGTCATTATGACGATAGGATCACGTCATTATGTCACAGCCCAACGACGTCATTTTATGACGTGAAAAAAGCGGCATATTATGTCGTAAAAATACGTATCTATGAGTTGGTATCCGGACACTTGAGCTTGAGGCCTACCCCTGGCATCCAACAGCTGACAGATGACGTTTGTTAGTTTGGGGGGCGGCCATTGGCAGTTGACAGGCACGTTCGGAATCTCTCGGCCATCCTCGGAAATACCTAAATTAATAATAAGTCTTGGAGTCTTGCGGAGATCGAACCACAAACTTTGATCGGCATGCGAGGCAAACACGCTACCACTGAACCATGCAGAAAATTGATACGTTTGGTTTCCTTGCTCGCTAAAGCAAAATATTTGAGGTGTTGGGGTACATAGGTAATTTAAATTTAAATATACGCAACTTTAATAATAAAAAATAAAAAGATATTGTTAACCAAACCCGATTTTTTTAAAGAAAATTTTCATAAAAAATTTAGCGAAGATTAAAAACATTGTAATAATATGGTATGATTAACATTAAGTTTTAAATTTATTTACTGGGAAATTAAAATTTTTCTAAGTGTGAAATGCCGAAAAAATCTCGTAAAAAAGACGTGATGTCTATGACGTCTAACAGACGTCTAGAAATCGACGTCATAAGTCACGTCATTTTATTGGTCATATGGCGCCTCAAAGAAAAAGCGACCAAAAAAAGACGCAAAAATGACGTGATGGTTAATGACGTCTAATACACATCTATAAATCGACGTCATAAATCACGTCATTTATTGGTAATTTGACGTCCCAGACCAAAACTGCCAAAAAAACACGTCAAATTGACGTCAGCTTGCTGCTTGGGTTTATGCCTACATTTTTTGGAGGCTCAAAATAAACATTATTGGGCGTGACACGTGAAAAAATGCTGCAGCCTGCAGCGGGCTTCCTGCTTTTGTACTGATGATATATAGTATAGGGGCCCAAACAGCTGAAGAGTCCCGGGGCCCGTTTCGGCTCTCGGCGGCCCTGCATTCTTCATATGAGTTCTAAAAAATAATCGATAAATCCATTGTTTGTTGTTAGGGAGTCCATATTTAGAAGTCAGTTTTCTGAACTACAACTTGAGGATATTGTAATGAACGCCGATTTGCCCTATTCACTTACTTACTGTATTTTTGGCTTTTTCTTCACCTCCTGTTCATTTTCTGTAACCGGGTTCGCAGTACCAGTGTGTTGACACCCTATTTCGTCGAAAATAAATTACCTAGACACTTGGGCAACTACCCATATTTCTCTACCTAGTTTAAATAACTTCATTCCTCTTTCCAGCACTTAATTCTATTCTCAGTAAAGTAAGTATAATTAAATGAGCGTAGGTCAAATCAGTTTGGGTATTTAAAATTGTTTCACTGGAATACTCATTAAATTCTCGTATACATACAACAATTAATGTTTCCAAATATACAGGCACCCTAAACATTATGATTTAAAACTAAACTTACTGTCTAACGCTTAATTTTAAACCGGAACCTGCCATCCTAGCCTCCATCTTCTCCCTTGACGGATGACGAATTTCAAACAACGTTTCTTTACATTACTTCTCGAGCCGACGACATGAATTTACTTAATTACTTCCACGAGTCTCTAAAACCGTAAGACACTATCTTTCGCTTTGGTCAATACCACAAAATGGGATATTTTGTGGTCAATACTGTGACCATAGTAACAGACTTGAAAAATTAAAGTTATTTTAAAAATTTTCCTGCGTTTCACTTGGGCATTACGACTAGCTGCAAGTGAATATTCTGCTGAGTCTATAAAAATTTCCCGAGCCCCAATTTGGGCATTACGACGTACTACAAGTGAAGTATCTGGTAAGACTGCCTTTTGCTCCGGTAATTTCTCGCTTTTATAGCAGCTTTTCGACGTGTTTGTTCCCAGAAAAATCCGGAATCTGTACATCTGCAGCAAGAAAACACGTGCAAGGTGACGCAAAATGCTCCAATTTTCGACAAAAACAACTATTCGAGTTTTAACTAGTTTCTCTTTGAGTCAGAGGCAGGAATATTTTCTCCAAAATTATGCTGCAAATCTTGAAACAAAAGTAGCGTCCTCAGAAAATCCAAGAATGTTACGAAGTTTGCAAATACCGCAAAGTAAGTATAGCTTCACGTTGTTTCCTGGCTGGTTGTAGACCGAGGCGTTATATTTCACACATATATTTATTTATTAATACACGGGACAAGCCCATTCGTACATTTGTAAAAATAAAATAATACAATATACTAGTAAGTACCATTCACACCAATCAGAATATATTCCTTAAACTACAAAAGACAGTAAATTAGAACACTAAACACATTCATCATAAAAAAAAAACACACACACATACACACACCTCACAGATCAGTACACCTAGGAATATCCATTTTAAGTAGAAAATATGATTCATCTCTATTTCTTAACTTACTCTTTAAAGAAGTCAAAGATTCTGCAAAAAGATCACCATTAAATGAGTTTGTACTTTTCATTATCCTAGTTATTGGTGAGTTTTGTCCATATCATGTTCTGTGTGATGATGTTCTGCATCTCTTAGTTGTCTAGATGGTATATGCTATTGGATTCGTTTGAACAATTCAGGACAATTTATATAGTTGGTGATTAATTTGTAGCATACACAAAATTATGCCTACGTTTTGAGATAGATTGAATATTTAGTGTTTGTTCTATATCACTGTAATTAATATCTTCCACAGCAATGCTCTTTTTAAAAGCTATGTATCTCAAGAACTTTGTCTGGACACTCTGACACAATTTGTCAGTATAGACCTGATAACAGGGATTCCAAACAACCGAGCAATTTCCCAGGTGTGGCCTAACCAATGAGGTATACCAGTAGCTTTATAGCATCTATATTCTTAAAATCGGATGTGTTTCTCTTAATAAAACCCAAGATTTCAACAGTTTCCCACATGAACCGAGAATGTGAGCCTATTATAGTCCACTAGGACTCCCAAATCCCTAATTATATCCACCCTGTCCAGACTGTTATCATTGATGTGGTAGTTGGGACAATCCCTTATTAAATATCTATATCTGATATATTTATATTTACTAATGTTTAAGGCATAAAATCTATCAAGGTTTTCCTGTAAAAGCTTAGTTTCTATATCGTTAATAAACATATTAAACAAAAAGTGAGATAGATGTGCACCCTGAGGTACTCCAGTCACATTAATAGGGCCAGAATAATGATTATTGACCTTTACGACGATTTGTTGCCTATCCGTCAGAAATGAGCCCATCCAGTTCAAAAAAGTTCCCGAAATTCCACAACAATAAAGTTTATTTATTAACAAACCATGATTAATTTTATTGAAGAACTTTGAGAAATCTGTATATATTGAGTCAACATTGTAACAATTTTTCATAAATAAAATCAGTATATAAAAGTAGATTTGTAGTTATGGATTTATCTATTACAAAACCATGCTGATTTGTTATAATAAGGGTTTTAAATACTTTTTCTAGATAATTTGTAATTATAACCTCCATAACCTTTGGTAGTTGCGAAACTCTAGAGATGGGTCTATAATTTGAAACGTCATTCTTGTTACCACTATTCTTGTATCTAGGTGTGACGTATGTAGTTTTCCATTTGGTGGGGAAAATACCCCTAGACAGTGAATTGTTAAAAAGCAGCCATAAAGGTCTTGACAGAGAAAAAGAACATTTCTTTAGAAAGCCAGGAGGAAGATCATCTGGACCAGGCCCCTTATTTGTATTTTCTAGTTGTTCCCAAATTTCTGATATTTTGAAATTATAAGAGCTTATGTGGAGGTCATTTGTGGATAGTGGATGAGGCATTTTTTGTATATTTATTTCAGTTTCATATACAGATGAGAAATGCTGTGCAAAAGCATTGGTAATATCAGTTGGATCTGAAAATTCTATATTTTGATAATTAACTAAATTAGGGATATTATCTTGATCTTTTCTTTTGTTTACATATTTCCAGAAGGATGTGACATCATCGTTGATACTTTGTTCTACTTTTTGGATATGATTGCTATAACAGATACTAGATACATTCTCACAAGAAGTTCACAGAAACTATGATAATTCTGTGTAGTTGGATTTGACCTATAATTAACTAAATTAGGGATATCATCTTGATATATTTTTTATTTACATATTTCCAGAAGGATCTGACATAATTTTTAATAATTTGTTCTAATTTTTGAATATGATTGTTATAACAGATACTAGATACATCCTTACAAAGTCTTCGAAGTTCACAGAAACTATGATAATTCTGTGTAGTTGGATTTGACTTATAAATTTTATGAAAACTCTTTTTTTCTATAGTGAGATCTCTGAGTTCTTGACTGAACCAAGCATATATGCATATATATACTTAACCTGAATAGTTTGACTTTAAACCTGACATTTATTGCTTTGTGATATATTTTAATATTTATTTTGGATGCTTCTTATATTATCCTATTTGAGATTAAGTAAATTTTGGATTTTTTTTTGGGATTACTTTGCATGAATCATCATCTATCAAGAATTGATTGATTGAATCAGGACTCAAATGTAACATTCTTTTCCCAATATGAAATAAATTCAGCATCGTTTTTGGCTACTTCTTTTGGTTTTATCGAAGAGCCAGCTGCAAATGTTGACCAAAAGTTTGTTTTATTTATCCAAATTTTAGAACAAGCTTATATGGCTGCCTTCCCTAAAAAAAAACAAGAACCATTCGATCTGATCGGCCAGGTAACACATCTTGGTTTGATGACAACCTAAGGGAAATGAGGGGACACCTTAAATTTCTGGAGGAATTAAATCAACAACATGGTCAACTGGCATTGGCCAAGGAATATAGGGACTACATGAAACAATATAGTGGTGCAATAAGGGAGGCTAAGGTACGGGCAAATGACCGGGCCATATCATTAGCAAGGAATCCAGCAAAAACCATGTGTAATAATATTAATGCGGACCGTAGGGAGCATTCTTGCCTCAATAGATCTCCGGATTCATGTAATAACTTTTTTTGCAACATTGCTCATAATCTTATCAAAGAGATACCAGATAGTCAATCAGATCCATTAAAAAACTTTAAGAATTTAACTCCTCCTTCCACAAGTTCATTTAAACTTTCTGAAATATCTTTTAATGAAAATAGGGATATAATTAACCACCTAAAAAATAAGACCAGTAGGGACATATTTGGTGTAAGCGTTAACTTAATTAAAAGTATAAAAAATATAATTATAATTCCTCTGACAAAACTTGTTAATTTGTGTTTTGAGCAAAATACTTTTCCAGATATTCTAAAAAATAAAACTGTGGTCGTACCTATTCATAAAAAAGGGGATAAAAATGATGTCTCAAATTATGGACCCATTAACCTCTTGCCCATAATCTCAAAAATAGTGGAAAAATGTATGGCCATAAGACTGGTGAATTTCTTTGAGGAGAATGGATGCTTTGCGACCTGTCAATTTGGTTTTAGACGCAAAAAACGCGGTCTTAGGCATTCTAGATCTAGTTAGTAAAATGTTGCATTCCTTTGAAGATCTTGAATATAGTGCAGTTTTGTTTTGCGACTTGAGCAAAGCATTCGACTGTGTTACCCATGACCTTCTATTGCACAAGCTTCAACATTAAAATTTCGCAGAAAACAGTATTGCTCTTATAAGATCGTACCTTAAAAACAGGATTCAGGGTGGGGGGTGTCATTTTCGGAGAGTGCTGTCACAATAGGGGTTCCCCTGGGCTCTGTACTGGGACCCATCTTGTTTTTGATCTTTATAAACGATCTACGATTTGGTGACAAAGACACTTAAACCAAATTTTCGTGAATAAGACGCGATAAGCAGCTTACAGCGGTGCATTTTTGCGAATAAGTCATGACGTCACGCTTAAAGACGCTTTAAGCGGAATCTCGCGGCCTCAAGAGGACGCCAGAAAATCTGTCAGCGGTCGGAAGTGGGGAGATGACACAAATGATAGTTTAGTTAATTGTTTGTTTATGTTTATTTTTACTGATTTTGGCTTTGCATATTCGAAAAAGCAAAAAGAAGTCCTCATTTAGGTATTTATTATTCATCTATTCTTCACAATATACACTCCAATAATGATGTTCTCTTTCATATATAGAAATAAATTGCTGTGCTGGTAAACAAAATCGTTTTTTTTTTCGTGCATCAAAACGTAAAACTCTAGATCTTGACTGCTTTTATCTTAGTTAAATAATATTTCGCTATTATTAATTTCATTTCCTTTAAACAATAAATAACGATTATCCCTACAATTACTGAAAAACAAGGCTAAATTTTAGGTTACGAGAAATGTCATTACGTCATGCTTGTAAAACATTCATTTTTGCGAGCAAATAAGTCATTACGTCAGGCTTTAAGTTGCTTAAAGACATCTTTGAAGACATGATCTCGCCAAAATATGCCTTAAGTACACACTCTTTGCTGATGACACGACACTTTCTATGTCCGTGTGTTCCCTAGAGAGTGCTACGGAACGGTTGGGGGTAGCACGGGAGAGTGGCTGCAGAGTGGTTTGAGGCAAACAAGCTGCTTTTGAGCCAAGATAAAACGAAGTAGGTGGTTTTCTGACTGAGAGATCTTGGAGGTGTTAATGACAGCACACCATGTGTCAAGTTCCTGAGTGTAACTGTTGATCCCGGACTTAGGTGGTATGCTCATGTAGACCAAGTGGCAAAGCAGCTTGTTTGCGCTCCGACTTCTGTCTCGGTGCGTTACCGTTTCCGGTCTCAGAACTGCTTACTTTGCTCTGTTCCACTCAGTTATGAGTTACGCCCTGCTTGGTGTGGGGTCATGCACCTAGGGCTGCGCGTATCTTCGGTCTTCAGAGGAGGCGCCACGACCGGGGCGGTCGTGGCGGGATTGGGATGACTGCCGGCGGGCTTTTAAAGACCTTGCAGTTCTGACTCTCCCGTCTCAATACATCTTGGACAGTCTTCTTCATGTGAGGGCAAACAGCGAAACGTATGGGGTGCACAGTGGTGTCCATAGCTATGACACCAGGCACAAACACAATCTCCTGCCAACTTACTGCCGCTTGGAGAGGTGTCGGAATGGGGAATGGCCCCAGGTATCTAGGAGTTACATTTCTTAACCACCTTCCTGTCCAAATCAGGTAACCTCCCAGAGGTCATAATAAAGCAACTTTTGACAAATGATGCTTTTTATAGTCAAAGGTGTTTCTAAATTATAAATTTTAATTTTAGTGTTGCATAATGTCTATCTAGTGCAGGCTCCAATGCATCATTCCTTTGCAAAATCTGCAGACCGCAATCTGTTTTGTGATTTGTGTATCTGAGACCTTTGTCTGTATAAAAAAGCATGTTGCCGCGCGCGCGCATGGTGCCATTGATCCCCCCCACATTTTACCTCCGTCATAAACTAGAAAAGTTAGGTTGCCGAGGAATATAGTATCGCAGAAAAAATAATTCATAACATCTGACGACTGATTTGGGTTCTTAAGACAGTACCTTATCACCGAAAACAAAGTCCCCAATAATCCCCGCATTGGAAAATTTACAAGAGCCAATGGAGATATTACAATTTTAATGTAAACTACTAGAAAGTGAAATTGGCGTTCACGGCTCCAAGGGGTCATCTGATCATGGTTCAAACGTATTTTTTTTTTTTTTTGAAGAAAAAGTAATTTTTTAACCCGGAAATGATAATTTTTCCCAATCGGGAAAATTCTCCCCCGTTAAAAAAAAAACTGAGCAAAATGGGCCTATGTGATCAGTTTTCACGCGCATCTTATTGTGTCTGTGTGCGTGTGAAGGCACGTGCACTGGCCTTTGCGCGAAGGTGCGCGTGCGATTTTAAAGGAAATGAAAATGAGATAATTGAGTTGTTTAAAGAGAAATAACCGCACATCAGCCCTTGAAAATATTTAATCAGTATAAATATTCATATTAAATATAGCAGTACCACTTAATATTTAAAAGATATGTGGACATACATTTTCCTGAAACAGTAGTATAAAAGCATGTATGTACAGTTAGATCAGTATGGCTAGAAATACCATGACTTTACAATTTCACAAATAATTATGAAATAAAAAACAATGAAATTACTCTAAACGACATCTGGGTCGTCGGGGTCTTCTTCATTATGAAGCAATTCTGCATGAACACTCTCCACTACTGTCAATCAATCCCCTCGGACCGGCATTCACATAAATTTCCACATCTGGACTTCCACGCACACCTAATTAAGCTCAAGAGATTCGACAGGGCAAGCGCACAGGCCGCGCTGGGTTGTCCAGTTTTCTCCAGTCGTACTTCGTTGCGTCCAGCTTTGTTCCTGTCCCAAGCCAGTCTTGAACTTAAAAAATATCAACCTAATTAATATTTTACTGATGCAGAATACTTTACTTACCCTTTTATTTTTCTTCAAATTACCTGCAGGTGCACGCGCAATGAATGTTGTCGAGCAGCTGCAGGGGGCAAAGTTTTCAGCTGCAAGTCAACATCTAGCTTTTGCGTGCCGGCTAACTTGTTGTAGAGGGTGTAGCGAAGGTCATCTAGGGTGGCATATTTTGCTCCTCTGTATAAAGCAAGAAGCAATTTCTTACCGCAGAAGACGATCATCTCCACATCTGCTCAGGGCTGATTAAAAATTATAACTTCGTTGCCCTGGAGAATTTTCGATGTTGATGCCTTTGCTTTCCCAAAAACTGCTGGCATTGTATCACAGCCTAAAAGGCGTGAGCAAAGAGAATGGCTGACTTCACATTGTCAAGTTGCTCCTGTATCAATTCGATGTTCTGTGCCTTTTCCACAGGTCCCTTTATCGAAAAATCACAACTTCTGGGTAGGTTTTCTGCGCTGGACAAGCATGGTAAGAATATCCGTGTCTGTTGCAGCTATAGCAAAGGTCGGGCTATTATACTGGTCAAGGTATCTGCATCCCCGGGGTCCTGTAGCACCCCTATCCCGACTTGCTCGCTGCCCCGCCGAGTCTACTGAACCTAATTAGGGGTGCGTGCAAATCCGGATGTGGAGATGCGTGTGGATACTGCGGCCGGTCTGCGGGAATGGTGTGCCGGGAATGATGTCATCACTGCAGTGGATAGTGTTCTAATGCAGAATTGCCTCATAATGAAGAAGACCCCGATGACCCAGATGGCAACTAGAGTAATTTCATTTTTTATTATTTTATTTCATAATTACCTTTGAAAGTTTCAAGTCATGGTATTTCTAGCCATATTTATAGACTGATTTAACCGTACATAGTAAAGCTTTTATACTACTGTTTCAGTAAAATGCATGTCCACATATAATATATTTTTAAGTATTAAGTGGTACTGTTATATTTAATATGAAT
>MU185296.1:28552-77537 GCA_016904865.1 Pissodes strobi | reverse complement strand
TTTCCGAGATCCCAATGATGAGGCTCGAATTTGGGACACCCTGTACATGTTTAAAGAGCAAATTACTAGCCAAATAGAATTATTATCTAATTTTTATTTCCATAAGATTTCCGATATTCAAAACTAAAAAAGAAATAAATTTTTTTATTAATTAGACATTTTCGGAATAACACCATTTTATTAAATGAGGAGCTGACATGCAAAAATCGGTAAATCCGCTTTTTGTGTTTTTCGAGTTGGGCATGGATTTCCACTAATTTCGACATGCTCTTATCAATTTTTAAACAGAGATGCGACGAAAAGCCACTAAATTCCCATGAAAAATAGAAAAAAAATCATTCCATTCATGCAAAACCCGATAAATCCAATTTTTTTTCTTTAAGATTTAATATTACTTTTACTTATATTAATACTTTGGATTGGTCGTCCAATCAACTTTCGGTTATATTAGTTTCACTTAGTCTCAACTTATTTTACTTATTTGAACTGGTTCCGATACGTAATAATCAATTTTAATAGGTTTGGTTAGTTTGGGTTAGTCGTCTATTCAACTTTCACTTAGTTTCGCTTAGTCTCAACTTATTTTACTTATTTCAGCCAGTTCCGATACGTTATAATCAATTTCAGTAAAACTGGTTAGTTTGGGTTAGTCGTCCAATCAACTTTCGGTTAGTTTCATTTATTCTCAATTTATTTTAATCATTTGAGTCGGTTCCGATACGTTTGCTACACTCTTTATATTATAACACAAATTGAATTATACCCGATGATCATGATACGAATTTTTTTCGTAACGCTGGACGAATATTTGAGAACCATGTCGTGACAGGACAAATCACTCTCATGGAACCAAAGAAGTATTCACTTCAAAAATGATTTATATTGCAATACTATTTCTGTTAATTTGTTTCACCAAATTTGATTTTTCTAGACTATAAATTAAAAATGTTTCTTTTGTGTGTGATAAAATAAAGCAATCAAAATATTTTCCTTTATAGAGTTTTTCAATGATATTCATATTAATTCTACCGCAAATATCCTTATTCATTAAGACCACTTCAAGTTATCGATAGTGTAAACGAGTTCTTCACAATTTAACCAGTGAAATAGGTTGTTTATCCGTCAAACGCGTCAAATGAGAGAGAAAGAAAATTTGACCCCCGAACCAGAGTATAACAAACCAACTGTTATACTCTGCCCGAACTTCAAAGGTTCCGACGGTTTCTGTCGCTACTCGGTGGTGGATGTACTCGGGTGTCACTACATCCTTTGGAGGATAATGGAAAGAGGAGGATGGCCCTCTACTCGCTTCGTTCGCTCCGGGGGGCGCAATTAAACAAAACGAATTCAAACTAACCTAAGACAATACCCAAACTCTAGAAAAAAGAACTGAAAATATATGAATTAGCTCGTACGCATGCGTGAAGGCTTAAAATTGCTGCTTTTGTATGCTTGCGGTGCGGTGTTAAAGAGAGAAAAATTGGCACTATTGGCAGTGCTGTAAAGTGTGAAAATTTCTAACCTAACAAAAATCAAATTTTGTAAACAAAATTATTTCGTTATATACTGGTAAAATATTGTTTATTTTAATTTTTGGTAAAAAACTTTGGATAAAAGGTGATGTTCTTTATATGAAATACTTAAAGTGTATTGATCTTGTGTAAGTTGCTCTATTAGACATGTTTGTGAAAATGTAGTCAGCTCAAGATGGAACCAGCTCAAAACCAAAACTATTTTCTGGCTATTTTATTAAGTTAGATCTGGTTAGCTGTGGTATTTTTTTTATACAAAAATAGAAGAACAAAACCGGAAGTAACCAAAGCTAACCGGAACTGTTGTTTGTGATGAGGTTAGTCACTGTCGCAAATTTGGAACTTGGAACTAGTGCCAAGTGTTAAGAAATTTTCGTGAAAATTTTAGACGGCATTCCTTAAAATACCTACCAAAACATATTGCGCACCTTACTTTTCTATTACAATGCATATTAGAGAATGCCCATGCAAAATGCAGCACTTAACTATCAGCAGATTGCCTAAGATGAATTTAAAATTACATTTAGTTTATTCCAAAATTTCATATTTTTTTGGAAGGCACTGAGCATACCTAACTAACCATGGGTTGAAACCTCAGTAATTACACATTATATGGGTTAGTTTAGATTTCATGGATTAGGTATCATATAAAAATTGGTGGAATAGTTGTAAACTGAAACATTTAAGTTTTACAAAAACATACATATGTATGTTCCCAAGTATCAAAGTTCGTGTATCAATTATTATTGTTCAAGGGTTAAGCTATTTTCACATTCACATCAACTTACCTTTATGAATTAACTGTGCCTATTAAGGTCTGGGACCTGGGAATTCATTGTTTGCAGTAGAATACATCGGCCAAATTAAGTTTGATTTACAACAAGTTTAATTTTTCTAATATCAGAAAAAGTCCCAATTGCTTAATTAAATACCATTATAATTTTCAATAAATTACCAGTAAATTTTCATTAGCTTTCTTCCAGTCAATGCAAAATAATACTTAAGCAACCCTAAATGGTGAATTGCTCTAAGATACGGTGGGTTTTTTATCCATCTTTTTTAGTGGAGTATGGGTCAGAAAGGTATCTAATTGTATTTTTTATAGGCAGTAAAGTGATAAACACAATCACAAAGAAATATCAAAACAGACTGCCAACATATCTTTACGATTTTTGTTTGCTTTTTGCTAGGCTCTTTGTTGTACTTGCTATTTATTTTAAACAAAATTGATATGAGTCTTTGTGCCATATAAATATATAAGGGTAATGATTACTATGAAGGACCTACATGCCTACTTGTTAAAATGTTATATACTTACCTACTTAAAGTATTTTTAAAATTTACCTACTTGCTTACTTACTTGTAGTACATGAAAATGATACTATAAAAGGTATTATTCATGTGACAATCAATAATTATTGTTATCTGTTGTAGGATATGGAAATAGGTGCTACTCTAATGTGATACTGAGGTGGTGAGGCTAGAATTATATGGAATTAAATTAAGTATGAGTTTCATTTTTTAAAGTGATTATTCATGATTGGTTTATTTGCAAGAATACTTATGTCTCAATTAAATTTTAATTGATCCATCCGAAATAAAATTGTTGCTGTTATTAATAGATTAATCACAAGAAGTGACGATGCTTAGAATATGCCAGTTACACTAAAAACGGTTACTGGTTTTGGGTGATGAGAATCTATCGGATTAAACTGGCAATAAATACAGTTGTGTTGTTGTTCTGTTTGCTGGATAATTGCTTAACGTTTATTGAGTAAAATTAAAGCAAATAGAGATCTTTTATATTACTTATCTAAAAGATCAAATAAACCTGTTGCAGAAACATATTTTTTACTTCAACTGATTTCTTTTTCATAAAAACCTATTGTTTTGTTGACAAAGCCACTCAATAGTAACAATCTTAACATATCAATAAAGTTACATACAACCAACGGTCGTTGCCATTTACAATAAATAATACAATAATATATTACTTGGTTCTTTGTATAAACATTATACATTATTTTAAAAGTCATACATAGACCAAGCAATTCTCACATATTATAAAACACCAACTCTTAGCAATAAAGTACTCAAAAATACTACAAAGAAAAAATATAATAATAATAATAATAATAATAAACACTTTATTCAAATAGGAGACCTAATACATACAACATATCCACACAAATACAACATAAATAAAATGATATATCCCATTATTTCACTATCACCCTACACCCTTAATATTCCTCAACAACAGATTCCAAAATAAGGAAAGATTTTGGCAATTCTTTATATTTGTCGGTAATTTATTGTACTCACAAATTCCCCTCACAAACAGTGAAGCAGTCAACAATGTTAACCTGGTTCTTGTTACATAGAAGTTCGTTGTTTCGTGTATTATACTGATGAACTTGGTTGTTTATAGTGATGAATTGTTGAAAGTATAGCGGTAGTAACCCTTGGCAGATTTTAAAAATAAAATTCATACTCAAGAAGTATATTCTTTCGCTCACATTAAGCCAGTTAAGGGTCGACAGCATCACTCTTATAGGGGTATATCTATTACATTCTAGAACTATTCGCATACCTCTATTCATGAGCTTTTGAAGTGAGTTTTTTTGATTATTATTCATCAAATACAGAAGTGAGCCACAGTAATCAAAGTGTGGTTGTATTATGGTTCTATATATAGTTGCTTTTGTGAATACTGACAAGTAAGAAGATTGGAAATTTAATGTATTGTCTAATATACTTAATTGCGCTAATCCATTCTATCCTTTCACTATCTAATTAACCCTCCGGTCGTCGGGTGGCTGATGTGTTCCACATTCGGTCGGGTGGGGTCTGTGAGGACCATAATTAAAGTAACAAAAATTTATACAAACTTTTTTTTTATGTCAATATCCTATTAAAATAATAATTTCTAAACCACATTTGATATAATTTACAAAATATTGCCTTATTAAAACTGGTTTTTCTATATGTTGGTCAGGGCTAAAAAATGCCTTGTAATTTATTCATTTGTTTTTTAAATGAGTGGAAAAAATAGAAAATTAAATCTAAAGCATTTTTATTAAAATATATGTGTTACAGGAAACTCAAACACAGAAATTTTACTAACACAAGGGAATTAAATAGGCGGTGACACAAACTGTAGTGGTTCAATCTTGGACCACCATTTCCTCAAAACAATCGCGACAATAAACTGTTACGTTATCTAAACACAGCCAGTTCTTAGAAACTGTGCAAGAAAATCTGGTTTTCCGTCTTTTGCAATATTTATAATTAACTCTAGCCAGGCTGTGGTTCCGATACATCCTCTCGAAGAGTACCTGTAAGCCTCATAACTCAGCTTCTTACGGTCTTTGGTAAATGTTTGTCGATCTCTCTTTTTTTCATATTGTCTTGCAAAAGCTCCATTGCAAAATTCTTCTAAAACAGCCTGCGACTTAGAATATTCGCCATCCGGGTCTAGAAATGAGATGGCACTTAAGTTGAAAAGAATAAATCGATCAAGATTTGTTACAAATTCGATCGGGTGTGGTCTGTCAGGACAGAATACTGCTTGGTGACTACTCAGATATTAAAATATCATTTATATATAGGAATTTCAATTGCTTTTAATGCCCTCGAAAGGTACTGTAATCGTGAAAATTTAAAAAAATATATTAAAAAAAATATGAATGGTTTTCATTTTACCGTGGACTTACAGACCACACCCGATGATCGGAGGGTTAAATCTAACGTGGAAATGTCGATATTTGAGATTTTATGTCTTGTATTAAGAGTCATAGCTTTAGTCTTGCTCACATTAAGCTTTAATTTATTAGTTTTAAAATATATATCCAACCTTTCCAAAGAAACATTCATATCTAAAAAGAGTCAAAGATAAAAGCAAAATGGCATAACAAACACAAAAAATTTTGATCCAATACATCACAGTGTTGGTCAATTTGTGATATGAGTAACTCAATCCAGAGGCACCCTGTATATATGTACATATATACCGAACTAATCGAAACTAATTCAGCTTTAGAAGTCAGAACTCCAAAGTTGTGGTCTCTTATGTTTTTTTGCTAGGGTGGGCCAATTCTGAGAAAAATTACAAAAACTGTTTCATTGTGCCCTTCTCCTCCTTAGCTGGAAAGTTAAATACTCTCAAATGTTCAAAAATGTAGTGTGTCATTCTATTTATTTATTTATGTATCAACGGGCAATAAGTATGCCCAATATAAAAATCAATTAAATATGTAGACAAAAACTAAAGTACAAGTAAAAGTAAAACCAAACCTAGGCCTATATTATAAAACTTACTAAGACATCAAGTACACTATTAACACAACAATTATTACAATAAATTTAAAATATTAACTATCATTAGTTCAATAATCACAGCCAACCTGGAGTATCACAAAACGTACATCGCATTGTGATTCAAACGTCTCAAGAAAAGATTTCTGTCAAACAAACCAGTCCAAATGAGCTGAGTACTGATTAGCGAGTCTGCTCACTTTGGTGACAACAGAATTGTTTCCGTAGTTCGTCCTGTGGGAAGGTATATGGAAAGAAGGCGCCTGTCGGGTTTGGCGAGCAGGAACATGAAGACCAATCTTTCCAAGAAGCATGGGACAGGAAATCCTTGAGTGGAGAACATCATAAAAGACCATCAAATCACGGTGTCCACGACGAGTCCGGAGACAAGAAGATTAAGCTCGGTTTCAAACTCCTGATAATCAATGGGAAGTGGGATATTATATTTGTCTGCAATGTACCTCAAAAATTTGTGCTGGATTTGTTCAATAGTTTGAATAAAGATGTTGTAATGAGGTTACCATATACTTACATGAGCCATACTCAAGGTGAGGACGAACAAGGGCACAATACAGCAGTTTAATAGAAAATATGTTTTTGAAATCTTTGGTACACCTTTTAATAAAGCCCAGCATTTGTAAGGACTTAGAAATTATTGCCGCAATATGGGAGGAAAAACTAATCTGAGAGTCCATCAGAATTCCCAGGTCTTTCACATTAGATAGACCTTCCAAGGGAGTACCATTAATGGAATACACATACTCAAGCGGTTTAGTACTACGACTATAGATCATGGAATGGCATTTTTTAATCTCAAGTCCATACTGTTATCCTTACACCAAGTGACAAGTCTGTTCAGGTCGAGTTGAAGTCCAAAATAGTCATTTGCATTTGAAACTCTACAATAAAACTTAAGATCGTCTGCAAACAATAGATACTCGCTGTTTAGAAAACAGTTACCAATATCGTTGATATAGCTATTAAAAGGTAGTGGCCCCAGGTGGAAGCCCTGGGGAACGCCAGAAGGAACAAGGATTTCGTTAGATTCGAAGTTACAGAGCTTGACAAATTGCCTGCGGTCGATTAAGTAGCTCTTTAGCCAGTTGTGTAAAGGACCATTTAGGCCAAGCTGAGTTAGTTTGTCAAGCAAGACCACGTGATTAACGCGATCAAACGCCTTTGGAGTCCGTATACACCGCGCGCACCTGACTTCCCTCTTCAAAAGATTGAACAACAACAACAAAGGTGAGCACATTTAACTCAGTTGACCGTCCTGACATGAAGCCAAAGTGCCTATTGCTTATTTCGCTACTGATATTGAAAACAAGGTAACTATGTACCAGCCTCTCAAACAACTTGGGAATAGTGCTGAGTATACTTATTGGCCTGTAATTTTCAACTCGAGCACTGTCTCCGGACTTCAGAATGGGCGAGGCAAAGCTGGACTTCCAAAGTTGAGGGAACACTCCCGATTTTAAAGATAAATTAAATATAGTAAACAATGGCCTTGAAATGATAAAGATACACTTCTTCAAAAATACTGTCAGGTAAACCATCAGGCCCAGGACCCTTATCAGCATCTAATTCACTCAGCCCAGAGTAGATATCCGAGATCGATACACTATAATTGGAAATAGTTAAGTTGTTCAGAGACAAAACAGTATCAGATTGAGATGTAGATCTGCTATACATTTCAGAAAAATAACTTGCAAATAGATTCACAATATCTTAACCAGCTGTACACCCTATATTACCATAAAAAAACCTCACTTGGGACTGCACTGCTACTTTTTTTAGAATTTACAAATTTCCAGAAGCTCTTGAGATTATGCCCAAGTGACTGTTCCGTCAAATACACATATTCATTATAACAATGGTTTTTCAGAGTTTTACATCTTGATCTTAATTCAGAGAATACCTGGTAATCAACTAACAATTTAGAACTCATATACTTTCTATGTGCTTTCTTTTTAGAGATTATTAATTCTTTTAACTTTGGTGAGAACCAATAAGGAAATCTTTTAGCGGAATACTTCTTCAAGGGAACAAAACAGTCGATACACAAATACACAATTTCATAAAAAATAGTTAGCATGTCACTCAGGGATTGGCCTCGCAACAGTGTATCCCATTCAAACTGTGACAAAAAGTCCAAGACAGCCTCCCAATTGACTGACTTGAAATCCCTGTAGCATCCACAGCCTATCAGTTCAGTACGGCCCTCACTCCACACTCCATGGAGAAGAGCGGTGGGAAGGGGGGGGGGGGGATGGGTGATGTTCATCAGGTTCAATTAATGATTCATTCACTTGTAAAACAGTGGCATCAGGAGAGGGTTCGAACAACAGGTCCAGGATCGAGCCAGTAGCATTTGAAATATGGTTAACCTGAAAGAGGTTATGTAATGAGCACAGACTGGACACTATACGAACTGACTGCAACTCCCTGAGGGATGCAGATGGCAAGGCAACAGTTGTTAACCCCAACTCCTCATCCACCCACTGACAGTGGGGAAGATGTTCCTGAGGTAATGTACATCGAAAAGTTTCTGCAAATGTCTATCCTAAACAGCTTTATTTAGAGACACAAGGTGTTCAAAACTTTTTTTTTATTTTGGAACGTATTGAATCTTGTAAATGAAGTAGTTGATTTATAGAAATTTTTCGATCCACTCAGAGAGTGACACATTACCTTTTTGAATATTTGAGGGCACAGAGGTGTACACTAAACGGTTTTTGCATTTTTTTTTAAGATTCGTCCCACTTATAGCAAGAAAACAACAGACAACTCTTATGTAGTTTAGCTTCTAGAGCAGAAGCAGTTATACAATTTTGAAAAAAGGGTGACCTAGAATATTATTCGATAAAATGTTTTTATGTTGGCTTTATGAACCCCACTGTAGTATAAGAAAATGAGGCATTTGTGGATAAATTTGCTACTATGTGATTATTTATTAGATTAGGCACATTTAATTATTTTAATATATAAATATTAAATATATCATTATTTTTTTGATTTTTGAGAAAAAGTAAACCGTGGACAGTTGATTATGTTTATGCAATTTGAATTAATTCATATTTCTTTCACTGTAATTTGGTCCAGTAAGATTTGCCATCCCGCTTATTCATTTAAGCAAATTTCTGTCTATATGCATTCAGTTTTCAGGTACATAAAATGGGAACATCAGGCACTATAAAATGGCTCTTGAAACAACTGAGTACGAATCAACTGGTTCATATAAATGCTTCTGGAAATTCTATGGTTGGTCGCAATGGCGACGCGAGCGTTTGCCTTAAAAGTAATAAATCCTCTCGTACACATGCCGCTTTTGTGGTGAATGTAGATGGAAATCTTTTAGTACAAGATTTAAAGGTAAGTTAGTATTAATTTTAAATTAGAATATAAGCAATCACCAGGCAAGTGAATATCTTCTCAAGCATGTCAGTCTGCATGTGTGACATAATTGACGACGTATTGTATCAACATAAAATGTAGTGCTCGCCCAGTGTAACGGTCCAGAAGTGCTTAATTGCTAATTATAGCCGAGTTGCAATCATCATTTCTCTTATTAGTTTCTCCATTTGGTTAATAAATTTTACATATCATTCTGTTATTAAATTTTCATTCCTAATCCCTGTCAAAAATTAAACTCATTTGCATGGAGGTTGCCTTAATTATTAGGGAATAAAGAACCACATAGGAATGATAATATAATATCAACTATTGCTGCCCCCTTCTGTTAATTACGGCGAAAATCCGGCAATTTTTCGCTCTCGTCTCGTAGTATTTTGACCATCTTTTCTATGATAGCATCTTTTGTTTCTTTGCCCTTCGCAAGGGGAGAAGTGAGCTAAAAGTAAATATTTAGAGTTAAGGGGATTTCAGAAACTCAAACATCAATTTTGTTTCAGGAACAACGTGACCTTGTGTACTAGTTTTGCACTTGAATAGGCTCGAGTGGCGTATTTTTTTATGCCGATTCGTGTTTTCTGTGGTTTAGTTTGGCTATTGGAGAGTATTTCTTTGATACTTTGGGGTTCCCTCCATTTAATTGGTTTGAATTTTTGTTTTCCTGTGAGATTGATTAAGGCTCAAGGTACTCCCCTCCCCCTTCGGCCGGGAGAGGGGGGAGGAGAAAAAGCTAAAATAATTGATTCCGGGAGAATGGGAAGAACTATGGGGGGGGGCTACCTTTGACCATATGGGGGAGACCGGGACTCTATTTTTAATGGGGATTTTGGGGAAAAAACGTTTTTTGCCGATATCTGAAATGGAGCCTCGGATCTAAAATCTGACAAACAATGACCCAGTTTTACGGGGTCATCAGTGGGGGGGGGGGGGGGGATTATACCCCCCCCTCCACCACCTGCCCAGATACCCAAACATTTTCAAAAAAATTGAATTGAAAAGGCCAAGGAGTTTAGCGTCGAGGATGGCAAGAATGGAAAGAAAAAAATGCTTCATGGCAAAAATTTTTTTTTTTTGAAAAAATGCGAAAAAAATTAAAGAAACGTAAAAAAATGTTCAAAAAGGTAATAAAAGTATTATAAAACGAAATAAGAAAAAAAATAACAAAAAAAAAACAAAAGATTGTTCGGAAAGTTAATAAAAGTTTTATAAAATAAGAAAAAAAATTAATAAAATGTTTGAAAAGTTAATAAAAGTATTATAAAACGAAATAAAGAAAAAATAATAAACAAAAAAAAGTTAGAGAGACGCGGTTTTCGTTGAAAAAAAAATTAAAAAAAAGTGTCGAAACTGAGGGCAAAATTTGAGAAAAAAAAAGCTTAAAAAAATAGAAACTCAATTCATTTCAGTTCAATAGAGCTTTATTATTAGAAGGAATAATTTCTCATTGACAAAGCTGAACATGAATACATTTAAATATAACAAAATACAATTACAATTAATTTACAATATGCCAACAGTTAAAATCCATTAATCTAAAAACCACATAAAAAATAAAATTAGTGATAAATAATAAACCTGCAGTAAAGACACAAGAATACAAAGCAAACACCCATTATACACTTATAAAATAAAACATCCATGGACTATGCTAAATTACCCATCATAAATTCGTCGACTGAATAATAGGCTTTCTCGACCACAAGTTTTTTAACATCCCATCGAAATGTCATTAAGTTTGAGACATTCCGAAGTCTCTGTGGAAGTTTGTTGTATATTTTTTTGCCTTTATAAAACAGTAAATTCTAGATAAGACCAGAAGAAGGAATGGGCAAGCCAATAGTGCACACGCTTCTTGTATTATGGCAGGAAGACCTGTCAATATCTCTCACAGTGGTGTAGGGATAACGAACTCAGAGCGAATCCCAGCAAGGTAGAGATGGTCATCTTTACCAGGAAAAGGAAGTTGGAGGTCTCTCCCAATATCGCGTTGGAAGGGACCCCTCTTGTGGCGAAGAAATGCGTCAAGTATCTGGGTGTCTGGTTGGACTCCAAACTGACCTTTCAGGAACACATTCGGCTCAAGACCGCGGCGGCGCTCAGTGCCCTGTGGGCTTGCCGTAGGGCGCTGGGAGGGACTTGGGCCGAAAACTATGCTATTGATATACAGGACGATGATCGCTCCGATGCTCATGCACGGATCGGTTGTTTGGTGGCCAGGATCCATGAAAATGGCGTCCAGACTAGTGCTGGACAAATTACAGCGACTTGCATGCCTCTGCATCACCGGGGCTATGAGGACGGCACCCACAAGGGCCCTGGAGGTGCTGGTGGGGTTGCCCCCGTTGACGGACCGGGTGAGGCACGAGGCAGTCAGGGCGGCCATGAGATTGGCTGATGTGGGGATGTGGAGGGACAATGGCTCCTGCTGGGGCCACTATGGTCTATGGCGAGGCCTGTCTGGGGACCTAGCCATCCTGGGTATGCCAGGTGACGCGATGGTTCCTGAGATAGGCTTCCCCGAGGGGCTAAACTTCCTCTCCCCTACAAAGGAGGACTGGACGGAGGGAAGGATGGGAACCTGTGATGGGCTAGTCTGGTTCACAGACGGCTCCAGAATGGGAACACTGTCCGGAGCAGGTGCGTACTGTGAGGCTCTGGGGCGGGAATTATACGCCCCACTTGGCGAGCACACTACGGTTTTCCAAGCGGAAATTTTTGCGATCATGATGGGGGTCTGGGAGTCGTTAAGGCTCAATGTGGGTGGCAGGAGGATTTTCTTCTGCTCTGACAGCAAGGCCGCACTCATGGCGCTGAAGTCGGTCCGTACGCGCTCTCTGTTGGTAAGGGAGTGTAGAAGCTGGCTGATTGAACTTGCAAAGCGAAAAAAGGTTACGCTGGTCTGGGTACCGGGACACTCGGGTGTACCGGGAAATGAGACAGCCGACGCCTTAGCCAGAGAAGGCTCCGCACGCGGATACTTGGGGCCTGACCCCTGTGTGGGGATCGCCCAGTGTGTCCGCGAAGGAGCTTTGGAGACCTGGATGGAGAGTCGGGCGGAGGAGGTATGGCGGACGGCTCCGGGGATGCGACAGACGAGGCTCATGATACATGGGCCTGCGAAGTCTCGCCAAGGGGCTGTTGTGTCTACCTAGGAAGGAGTGCAGGGCCTGGTAGGATTCTACACCGGGCACTGTAGGCTTAGACGGCACCTGACCCTGCTGAGAATTGCAGAGGAGGCGGAGTGTAGATGGTGCATGGAGGACGACGAGACTCCATACCATCTACTTACGGAATGCCCCGCCTTTGCATGGGCAAGATTCAGAATCTTCGATCGAGCCAGATTCAGTGCGTCGTGTTAGTCTGAAGGAGATGCGGGCTTTCTTAAGGAGGACCGGCATCCTGGAGGTTCTCTAATGCGGGCTGGGGGCACAACGGGTCCAATTGGTGGCCTATGTGCAAGGCCCGCTAGGGGCCACCCCTTCCATACTGATCCTGATACTGATACCTGTCAATATCCGCTGCATGTTTCTTATACATCAAACACTCAGTCTCCAATATAAAAATACTGCACCCCTGAAACCATAAACTTCAAGCTTCTGCAACAGTATTCTGTGACTCACGCAATCGAACGCTTTTGACAAATCACAGAACACTGCCGCAGCCGCTTCACCCTCATTCAGCTGGAGATACAATTTTTCCAAAAAGGAAAAACTGGCATCGTTAGTACTCCTAGAGTGCCGAAATCCAAACTGCTCCGACCTCAGAATGGAATGCCTCTGCAAAAACGCCAAGGCCCTTCTTTTCGCTAGCTTCTCCACAATCTTCGAAAGCGTCGGGAGTAGAGATATGGGTCTGTAACTTGAAGGGTCTTCATGATCCCCACCCTTAAAAAGAGGTAAAACCTGAGCCCTCTTAAGGCAAGATGGCAATGTTCCTTTACAGAACGTGTCATTTATAGAAGCTGCCATAGCCACAAGAGCTTCATCCGGAAGAGCAAGAAAAATTCACAGTGAAATCTCGTCCCAACCTGATGCATTTTTATTTCTTATTTCCCCAAATATCTCTTTTTGTTCAGAAATGTCAGTCGGAGTCAATTATCTCTTTCAGAAGTTGCACTTCAGTTGTGTGCTTATAAAGGTGAGGCACATAATATTTTTCCTATTTAACTAAATTGCTTTCACCGTGAGTCAGCAGCCTTCCATTGATACTATTTGTAAAGATGTGTTGCTCTGGATAGCTACGGTATCGATCTACGAAATAAAATATATTGTCAAATAAAATATGGTCAAATTGCTACAACGGAACGAGGGCAAAAAATTGTTGTGTTTTCACAGTAAGTAAGGGGAGGAGTATTACTATACTATGTACTATTACGATAGATGATTCTTATGTGATCGTTTGTTTTGAATTTAACTTAATATTTACGGCAACCCCTATACAAATACAAAGTTCTTGTTGAATGAAATTTTAATAACAGAATGATATATAAAATTTAATAACCGAATCGAAAAATTAATAAGAGAAAAGGTGGGTAAAATTTAGCTTTAAATAGCAAATTAAGCATTTTTGGACAGTTACAACTGGCTGACTTCTGAAGAGTGAATCCGTTTGATTTTTCCCGGATCGAGATTGAGGAAATAGGCTACGCGAGTCTTTACAGTACATTCCTATAAGCTAATACAAAAAACGCGCATGCATTGCATAATCGAATGCCCTACTGAAGTTCTACAACCCACACGAAATCAACGCCGCCATACCAGTTGTCTTACTTGATGAAAAGCCATGTTAATACAAAAGTAATTTTATACTCATTTAGAAAAGATTCCAATCATGCAATGTTCGCACATTACTAAACTAGTTACTTATTAAATATTAAATGCAATTCTAAGAATGATGTATGTATTTTTGTTGTTAAACTGTACTAAAATTAAAAAATACTTATTTTTTATTTTTAGAGCGTAAATGGTACTTTTGTCAATGGTACGCAGATCGCTGTGTATCTTTTACACAGAGTGTTTCCCGGTGATACCATTAGTTTTGGACTTGCAAATATTGATTTTGCTGAAGATGACAGAGATAGACAATGCTTCTTCAAAGTTGTACAAATCGAACAATCCCCGATTAAGGTAATACCTTCTGTTTTGTTAAAAGCCTAATAATATTAAAAGTTACTTTGAATCAAATGTAGTTGAAATAGCCAAATCAAAATATCTAAATAGGTGATTATTAATACCTGATCAGATTATGTATATCTCCAATCAGATGTGTATACAAAATTTTATGTAGGATTATTATTATTCTTGGGCCGGTAAAATTAAAGTTTTTTCAATTCGATTTTCTCTGAATTGCAGGTCTTCCGCTGTACATTTCTCTATTTATATCAATTAAACCAGCGTTAGGGCTCCGTCGGCAGTCATAATTAAATTAATACATTTATTAAAGAGGAACCTATAAGAATAAAGGTACCTAAGATAAAAATTATCTACCAAAATGAAACACCTACTTATAGGTTTTACGGGTACATATACATAAATTTAATATATTGTTAAGTAAGCGCTCGACCTATTACATCGAAATGTTGCACATACGGCACCATTCGCTCCCGGACTATAAGCATACGAATGACCTCGGTTCGTCGCGCCGCTTCTCGTTGACGCGTAGTCTGGCTGCCCGAAGTTTCTGAGGAATTCGAGATGATTAATTAATCAGGCAACGTACCGCAAAATTTACTCGCACCACGCTCAGTATTTTATGTTCGCTTGTGTTGTTCGTAGGGGTTGTAATGTCTTGTATTTCGTGCGTGAATAGATTCTATTTGTCACCGAATTGGCCAAATAACATTAGTGTTAAAGAAGGATGGAGAGTTGGCTTAAAGTGTGTGGCAGCTACAATACAATACTTAATGCAGTGGCAGCTTAATACACCAAGTGAATCAATGATTCAAAGTTAAAAGTCAAAATACGCTTTATTGTTAGAACAAAAAATTGTTGTTAACAAAGCAAATAGAAGTAAAAAATATCTTAAATCCCAATACAGTATTCAATACTAAAGCGCGATAAGAACTACATACAGGAAAACATAATATGAGAAGCCACATGGTTAAAAATATTTCAGAACACAATATAAAATATACTAAAGATTTACACTAGCTACGGTCATTGAGCATAAAACTCAGAAAGACTATAATAGCCCCTCTCCACCAAAAACTGTCTCAGATGCCGCCTAAAACACCTGAGTGAAGCTGCAACCTTAATATCGCGCGAGAGTTGGTTGAACACTTTTGCACCCTCATCAAAAATTGATTTCTGCGTTAGAGTGGATGTAGGGATGGGCAGATGTAAATTGTTTTGCTGACGCGTCATATACCTAGGGTTTTCTGCCATGAATCTATACCGATTTTTAAATAGAAGGCTAGCAATTTCCAGTACATAAATATGAATGACTGGAGGACGGCAGGATTCCCGAGATTTTGGCCTGCAGATGTATCTGAGAGCCTTTTTTTTGTAATATAAAGAGTGACTGGATCAGATAATTGCTAGCATTACCCCAGAAACAGATGCCGCGCCGTAGCGAAGACGTGACTCGACAAGGGCAAAGTAAACAGACCTACCAACTGCCGCATGCCGCGCCAAGCTCTTCAGCCGCCACTCTCACAGCAAAGCAGCCACTTGATATTTTGTTAGCAAGATCAACTATGTGGTTCTAAAACTTGAGTTCATTATCAATGACTACACCAAGGAATCTGCTGCTAGGGAGCTGCACAATTGGGTCACCGCCAACCGACACACCCCCGAGGTCACCCCTAAAACACAACAGCCCGGTCTTACCAGAGCTTAGTGACAGGCGATTTGAGTCAAACCAAACCTTTATTCTCTGAAGGTCCGCGAACAAGGTTAAGCGTAGGGACTCACTGTTAGGGCTATGCCAGAGAATTATCATGTCATGGGCAAATAAAGTGAATTTTCCCTGAATGCCAAGATTTGTGAGATCATTGACATACAGGAGAAAAAGTATGGGATCTAAAACAGACCCCTGCGGCACTCCCAGGTTATCGAGCCATATCCAGAGGACCCAGAGCCCACGAAAACACGCTGACGACGACCCTTAAGGTAGGAAGAAAACCAGGACAATGCCACGCCTCTGAAACCATAGCAGTGAAGCTTCCGAAGCAGAATCTCATGACTGTCACAATCAAACGCCTTTGATAAGGCAAAAAAACCGCCGCAAAAACCCCACCACCATTAATCTGAGCATACAAATCATAAAGAAAATTGTACACAGCATCATCAGTATTGTGACCCTCTCGAAAGCTAAACTGAACTTTACTAAGGATATTATTTGACCTCAGATAAGACATGACACGAAATTTAACCAGTTTCTCAATCAGCTTTAATAGAGTGGACAGAAGAGAAATGGGTCTGAAGTTTGAAGGTTCATCCAGACTGCCACCCTTATGAATTGAGATAACTTTGGCTGATTTTAGACAGTTCGAAAATGTACATTGATTGCGTCAGCAAGTGTCATTAAAGCTACGTCAGACAAGTTAAGGAAAATCTCACCGGAAAGTTTGTCCTCTCCAGAAAAATTTTTGTTTTTCATAGAGTATAGGACTCTTCAGTTCAATCGGTGGGCAGAAAAAAAGAAAGAATTTTGGATAGTTATGTTTGACATGTAACCAAGGGGTTCAGTTGATGGATTGAGATTCTGTTGGAGATTTCTTGGCGATATTACAGAAGAAAGTATTTAGTTCATCAAGGGGAACCTCAGGGTTTTCAACCGGTTAATAGTTGCTCCTAGCGCGCATATCATTTACAATTCTCCAGCATTCTCTTAGATTTTTCCAACTTATACTATTTTTCAATTACAATCACTAAAACATATTATATTAACTTAAATCATAAACAAATCAACATAAAATTATGTTCAGTCGCTATGAATAGAAGATAAAATCAGAATAATTATTCTATATTATTAAGCCCAAGGGAGAACAGGGTTCTGAGGATACAAAAACAGATATTATGAACAGCATTAAGCCTGCAGATCTTAATATAAGCATAGACAAAACCAGATCATGAAACCACGGAAGCCTGATTATTAAATGCAGCGATATATTGAGTATTAAAAAACTAAAAAATGAGATTGAACAAAAACTTGGTGACTACTATGATGTAGAGGAAACAAAGCTACGTAATCCTCAAATAAAAATAGTCGGATATCCTGCTAAAAATAACTCCACCACCGAAGAGATTGAAAGCGCCATAAGAAAGCAAAATTTCTTTTTTAATGAAGATGAATTAATTAATGTTACATACATACCTGAAGGAAGTTAAGTCCGATACAATAATAACCTTATTTGCAGATTGTCCCCAAGCCTTTTTAAAAAGATAATGTGGAATAAAAAATTATACATTGTATGGGAAAGATATTCAGTATATGAGAATCTGGCAGTGTGACAATGTTTTAAGTGTAACTAGTACAAACTGTCCAAATGAAAACACCTGCTCATACTGTGGGGGCGAACACCTACGAAAGGACTGTAAATCAACCACAAAAAAAGAGGGGACGAAGTGCGTGAATTGTATAAATTAAAATAAGAAATATATGGCTAATCATGATATTAAACACGAAGTCACTGATTTTCAATGCCCTACATACAAATACCATTTAGAAGTATTGAAGAGCAAAATTAATTATGGCTAGACAACGGGAAGTGGAGCTACCATTAGTGATGGAATATTTAGTGAGACTGTAGAGCCTCTGGAGATCTCTGATAAAATAAAACATACACAAAAAAATTGTTAATATAATACATGTTAACATTAGAAGTGTAAAAAAAAATTTCGATGAATTACTGTTATTTTTAGAGACATTTAAAATTAATTACTGTGATGTCCTAGTTCTAAGGGAATGTTTTCAACTTGACTCCCTTGCTGAATTTGCAATTCGGGGCTTTACCACTTATTATAGCGACGGGAATATTACTCGGAATGATGGTGTCCTTGTAATGATAAGGACAGACTTAAATGCAGAACTAACATTCCATGAACTTGATTCCACTGAAATAGTGGTAAGTCGCGTGAGTTTAGAATATGAAAATGTGCATTATGCAGTCTCCTGTATATATCGATCTCCTCAAACATCTACTGAAAATTTTATACATGATCTTAATATATATTTTAGTCGAAATAACTCTTATGATGTTGAAGTTTTGGTTGGTGATATAAATATCAACCTTTTGAATAGCGCTGATTTAAATGTGGTGAATTACATTTCAACATTGGGTTCACATGGTTTTCAATGCTACATAAACTCAATAACCAGACCAGAATCTGGAAGCTGCTTAGATCATTTCTTTATTAAAAATAATCAAAAAAATTGGAAACTTATGCACAGATTCTTATATAATAAATTATGACATTACAGATCATTTTCCAATAATGCTAAACTTTTCAAGCAAACAAAACACTCAACACATAGCAAATAAAATAAAAAATCAACTCAAAATAAACGTAAATATGGCAAAACTCAATTATTTGTTTAGAGAAGAAACTTGGGATATCGTAATTGCTATAAATAACCCAGACGAAGCATATTCAACTTTTATGGAAATATTTTTGAACTTATATTCAAAATGTAAAACAACATCTATTAACTCAAGTAAACTACACAAAAAAAATCAAACCCTGGATATCAAACTCAATTATTACATCAATAAAAAAACGAGATAAACTTAAAAAAAAATTGCGACATAGTTTTACCGAGGAAAAAGAAAGGGAATATAAAACATATCGCAATCTTCTAAAAAAAGTAATTAATAATGCCAAAAATTTATATTATCAGACAAAGATTAATGAAAGCAAGAACAACCTAAAAAAAATATATGAAATAATAGCTGAGTATAATAACCAATATAAAAAACAGGAAAAGAACCATATCAATTTAACCGTAGAAGATCAGCCCAATTGCACTTTAAAAGAAAAAGCCATTTTTTGCAACAAATATTTTTCCAAAGTCGGTATTGACATGCCTAACAAAATACCCAACTCACAGGATATGCTTCAAATAGAAAATCAAACAAAAAATCTGAATAAATCCATGTTTTTGAGACCAATAGATGACAATGACATAATAAAACACATAAATTCCCTAAAAACTAACAGTTCGCCAGGACACGATGGTGTTTCGGCGAAACTAATAAGAGGACTACATATTCACCTACGTAAACCTTTAATACATATAATAAATTTAATATTTAAGACTGGAATCGTTCCTAACGCATTTAAAATATCTATAATCACACCAATCTTTAAATCTGGAGATAAAAGACAAGTAAGTAATTACAGACCAATTAGTACAATTTCTAATTTCGCAAAAATATTTGAAAAATGTCTAAAGGAGAGACTGACTAACTTTTTGGATGAAAATAAACTTTTGTCTGAAAACCAGCTCGGTTTTTCTTCAGGGTTGAGTACAAATGACGCCATGCACAAGCTAATCGAACATATAAAATATGAATTGGACACTGGCAAGAAATGTTTGGCTGTATTCTTGGATCTGGCGAAGGCCTTCGATACGGTGCCCCACGGAAAGCTTCTTCACGTCCTTGAACATAGTGGAGTGAGAGGTTCCGTGTTAGAGGTCTTTAGAAACTATTATCACAGACAGGCAACAGCACGTTAAAATAGATGGCACTTTAAGTGACTCCTCTTCGATATAAATTGGATTTCCACAGGGAAAGGTCTTAGGGCCTTTGTTGTTGAAAGTGTATATAAAATCAGTGACAAACTTAGAAGTAAATGGGGAGATCATTTCATATGCCGATCACACGGTAGTTATATTTGATGGAAACTCATGGGAGGAGACAAGGCAACGAACGCAAAATGGAATCAAGATTATTAAGAAATGGCTTGATGCATATAGATTAACCCTAAAAGTGCAGAAAACTAACTGTATTGCATTTTCAAAGACCACTATTTTCCAACATAAAAATTGAAAATCTACCAGTCCCTATTAATGAAGTTTTAAGTACAAAATATCTGGGAAATATAATTGATAGCAATTTAAAATGGGATTTGCACGTTGCACATTTAACAAAAAAATGAAAGTTTCTTGTATATAAGTTTTACACACTTAGAAATATATTAAAGATGTTAATATCACTATACCGAAGTTTGGTGGAGTCAGTATTGCGATATGGGATACTGGTATGGGGCAGTATGTATTATAACACTTTAAATCCTCTCCAGATAATCCAAAATAAAATATTAAAAATTATTTAAAAAAAAAACATATTTGTATCCCAGCCGACTGTTTTACAGCGGGGCCTTGGTGAATGTGAGAACTTTGTTCTGCATTGCGGTCTGCTGTTTCGTTCATAATCATGGAAAGATTAGATATGAAATACAACATAAAATATCCTAAAAATGAAATCTTGATGAGGTTACGAAAAGGTTTAGTTAGGGACTTTTCGTCCTGAAGCTGCATTTACATTCAGTTTGAAGTCCAAGTCAATGTGCAATTCGCAAATATGTCATTTATATTGAACGAATTTTTAGGTTACGTAATTATACGTATGGAATGTTTGTTGACATTTTCCATTTCTGATTTCTGTAATCGTCGTTGAACTGTTTTTATTTTCGAATAATTTAACATGCTGAGAAGTAGTTTCTCAGATACTCGACGAAGGTTGGTTCAAATTTATATTTAGCAGCCGGTAGCCTTTTGGTACGTACTCATGTTCGGTATCTGACATGTTATCTAGATGGGCTTGACAGAACAATCATTGTCATTCACCGAATCCAATGGTACCACTACCAAGATATGACAAATATAAGCAGGAAACTGACTATCTTTGCTTTTACTTATTTTTGGGATATTTGAAATAATTTCTTGATTGTAGACATTCTCTCTTCGAGTTCATCCAATACCTCCTACAAAAACGCCTGACGGCTTACGCGTGACGTCATCAAATGTAGGCATAGTTATTTACGTGCATTTAAAATTGCACAGTTAAGTAGACATTTTAGATGCGAAAATATAATAAAAACTTGTTTTTTTTTCAATTTTTTTTATATGTAGGTTGAAAGGTAATTGGGCTAATATTACTTCTTTCAATATTTTTTCTGCGGTCCCTTTTGTACAGTGCTTGTAGGTGAAGGCAGTAATTGTGTACCTAGAGTAATTTCCGTAGAATTTTGTGAAGTATTATGTTTCTCATCCTCTGTTGCAATAGAACATGCACTAAGGATTTTCACAAAAACTGATTTTTTTCCATAATTCTTCTTCCCATTACATTTTATTGAGAATTTTTTGAACTTCTCAATAGTAGTATTTGTCCCAGACATTTTGATTCGTTTGTTTTTGAACTCTTTCCACGTCTTTTCCAACACCCTCTAAACAGGAAGGCCTGATATCTAAATCTAAGATGGCGTCGCGCATAGGGAGCAGGCTCTGACAATGGAAAACGTATTAATTCATATATAAACTGCTTTTGTTACTTTTTGTCTTCAAAAAATACATATCTAAATTATTTTTAAATGTTAATTACATGTAATTTACCAAAATAACTACAAAAAATCGTTTAGGAGCCATATCCTTACAAAAAAACATTCTCTGTTCCAATAAAACATGCACTAGAGATTTTCACGAAAACTGGCTTTTTTCATAATTAAACAGTTTTAAAAACTCTTCTCAAATGGCATTTTATAAAGAATGTTTTCACTTTTCAATAGTAGTATTTGTTCCAGATATTTTGATTCATTATTCTTTGAGATCTTTCCACTCCTTTTCCAACACCCTCTAAACAAGGAGGCCTGATATCTAGATCTAAGATGGCGTCGCGCATAGGGAGCAGGCTCTGACAATGGAAAACGTATTAATTCATATATAAACTATTTCTGTTACTTTTTGAATTCAAAACAATACATACCTAATTAATTACATGTAATTTGCCAAAATATCAACAAAAAATCGTTTAGGAGTCATACCCATCACCAAAAATCATTCTCTGTTCCAATAGAACATGCACCAGGGATTTTGCCAAAACTGATTTTTTTTTCACAATTCAAGTTTTAAAAACTCTTCACTTCTCAATAGTAGTATTTGTTCCAGACATTTTGATTCATTCGTCTTTGAGATCTTCCCCCGCCTTTTCCAACACCCTCCAATGGAAAACGTATTAATTCATATATGACATCTGTTTGTCACTATTTGTCTTCAAAAAATACATACCTAAATTATTTTTAATGGTTAATTACATCTAAAAGACTTAAATCTGTTTCTTGGTCATTTTAAAGTAATTTGTTTATGATAAAACATGAACTTTATACAGGCGTCAGGTTTTATTTGTTGGCTTAGATTGGGTATATTATTGGAGTCTAATATTTATGTATTAAAAATCTCCAGTTTCCCTGGTGTCATTCCATAATAAACGGGCCACCCTGTACAAGTTGTTTGGGTTAGGTTCACATTAAGCACTCTCATTCGTTTTGAAGGCTCAGGTTGATTCTCTTCATAATTCAAGAGTTCGTCTTCCACCTCTTCAGGTTCTATATTTTCTTCCTCTTCTAGTTCTTCCCGGTTCTCCACATCTACCGCTTCAGTGACATCCTCGTCATCGTCCTCCTCAATCTCAATGGGTGGAGCGTTGGAGTACATGATTGTGGTGCAGCAGGTACATGCACTGGTGCACCCTTTCTTGCATCTGCAAAATACCAGTTGAAGCAATGGCTGGAGTGCCGGTTCCTTTTCCATTGGGGGGTGAGACCATGGCGTCTCGTGTCCACCCCCATTTTAGTGAGTGTAAGCTGCTCCCGGGCCACCACTGTACATTGATAAAATAAAATCAAGTGTTGCTGGTAATCTAGGCAAACTGAACCTGGCCTTTGTGCACATCTTGTCGAAGAGGGGGTACCTTAAGACATCAATGCCTTGAACTGTTCTGCTGAGTTGAGCTGCTGAAGCAGTAGGTTTGTAGAACAAAGAAGCGGCTTCTTTCAGTGCAGGGGTTTTTCCAATACATAGCTTTGTTTTGCCGTGGCCAAACGGAGACGACGCCGACGTTGTGTCACAAACAGAGAATGCATGGGCGAAAAGAAAGTGAGCCCTTGCATCATACCGATACTTTGGTAAGTGTGAAATTTTCTGTTGGGCTTGTAGTTGTTGAGTAACAAGCAAAACACTGAAAAAGTGCCAATATTTCAAGGTTTTTCGCCTGTCAAAAGTTCTCCCCAGAGCTCTCGAGGTCGCAAACTTACCTTCAGGCTCTTCTTACCATACCAAATAATCCTAAGAATAAAAATCTTTTACCCCCAATTAATGCAAGCTGGGATGTATCTATGTATATATTATGTCCATAAGAGAACTGCAAGATCATTAAAACAGTATTTGGTAATTTCAAGCAGTCCATGAAGGGAATGACTTATGAACTTACGTCTTTTGGAAAACCGAAAACATGAACTTAGGCCCCTTTTTATAGTTTTCATTACAGTCTGCTTGAGGCATAATTACACTAAGTATCACGTACCAAAAAACTAGTCGAAAAGGAGATAAAAACATACAAATCAAAATTTATAAAACTGTGCTGTTTTGTGTTCGTTTTCTGCGTCTTGCGAGGATGCGAGGTCTCTTCTGTATTTATTTATTTAAATATTTAAGTATGAACAACAAAAGAAAATCAGTTGTATTAGCAGCTACAGTAGTTTCCTTGGCTGTCATCAAAATGCAAAGGCTGAAGAAAAGTAAAACTAATAAAAGAAGAAACAGATCAGTTTGGGCGAGAGATATTTTCTTGAAAAGGAAAAGGCTTGGATTCTACGATAATTTAATACAAGAGCTAAAAATAGCCAAGCCGGAACTTTTTTTTAATTTCACGAGAATGAGTTCTGGTAGTTTTAAAACACTACTAGGCTTTTGCGGACGTTTGCCCGTAAAAAGTTTACCAAGAGAAGCTATCCCACCAGCTACCAGGCTAATGATTACACTAAGATTTCTTGCTACTCATATGCATTTAGAGTTGCTCCTAGCACCATATCACCAGTGGCTTCAAAAAAATTTAATTTTCATCAAAGTGGGGCCCTTTAAAGTCCATTTTACATGCGTGCGTATTGTTTGATACAAATGTTAATTCATTCTAACACACATTTGAAATTTACCTAACCCATAGATAAATTAGACCTAACCTAAACAAAGCAACATTAAGAATAATAAGATAAACAAAAATAATCTAACCTACAAATTTATTTTCTGCTCGCGTTTGGCAAGCAGCTTAACAAAATTCAAAGCGCATTTCAAAGTCAACTTCGAATTTTGTCCAGTGTAAATGCTACGTGCTGTCACCATATGACAAGCAGGCAAATTTCAGCTTGAATTTGACTTTAAATTGAATGTAAATGCAGCTTTACTCTTCAAATAAGGGGTTCTTCTTTCTTTCTTTACTGAATATGGCTTCGGTCCCTCAAGGGTCCATTTGCCAGCACGTATGACGGGCCTATGCCCCTGGTGCTCCCGACTCTTACAACAAAATTAAAATCTATGAAATGCACAGATAGAAATGGTCCCACGGCAGCATCCGGCTGCCCCCGGCCTGGGTACCGGCGTGAATGGGTATTTCTTCTGGCTAGGAATTTTTTGAGGCTCAGTTCACTCTGGCCAGGACGTCCGGTTCTTCCTCGGGGAGAAAAACGGTCACTAAACGTTTGCCACGTGTCGCCCAATGGCCTGTGCCAATGGCGCTCAAAAAGCCGTCACCGAACGCGTCTACACTCGACCGAAGACGAACCGGAAGTGAAATAAGGGGTTGAAACTTGTTGTAAACAAATGTTATATAACTCTTTCTTTTGGCCGATTTCATTTAAAAGAGTTTCCTGTTTAATAAATTGCATAACAATAATAATCAAATTAAATAATTTCGTTGCCGCTAAGTCTGCATTTTTCCCATTTTTCTCGGAAATTTAAAACGTAATTAAGCATTGTTTTTTTAATTTAAATGCAAAGATGATAAATGAGAAAGAATCTAGTGAAAACTACAAGTCTAAATCTTAATCATATCTCAAGACATAAATAAGAAAAAATTGGCAAAACCTTTTTTGCCTTGCTTTTTGAGATAAAACAAAAATAAAATTTCGTCTTATATTTTTACTACAATAGAAAGTTAATAAAAAGAATAGTAATTGATTTTTAAAAGTATCTACCTACCTACCAACCCACAATATTAAAAATACAAAATTTTATATTTTACATAATAATATTTTTGAACCCGTTCAATTTATAATTATTGTATCCGTGAATGTTTACATTTTAGGAGGATGCCATAGCAGATTCGACAACGGATTTACGTGACCGATCAATTGGTAACTCAATTGATGCTGCTAATCCTTTTGGCCGAAATACAACTGATGAAGTAAAACCGGAGATATTGGAGGTGTCATCTGAATCCGGTGACAACAGTAAAAGTATCATTGAAATGTGCAGTAGTACCAGCGACATCAATGAAGCCAATCATAACCCTTTATTAGAAGTAAAGATTTCAAATGTCCGTTCAGTACTGAAAGGCGGACAAGATATTCCGGAAGTGCACCCACTGAACACTAGCTTGGATAGTGTGAAAATAACCAAGGATGTGCCTGCTGCGAGAATTTTAAATAGAAGGCGCACTATAACCGTTGAAGCAAATGAAAATCGGGCGTCCAAACAAAGTAAAACTTCCAATGAAACGAAAGGAAAATCTAAGCAACATTCGGCCAAAAATATTTTTGATCAAGATAGTGCAGAAAATGTAGCCGATAAAAGGAGCCATTTAGATTTTGATGAGTTACAATTGCCGCTCGATAACGCGACATCAGGAAGTAAAGATGCATCGGATGTTAAACGACGAAATTTAGAAAAAAAGTACGGTGGTCTAACGAAGCCAAGTAAAAAGAGTAATAAAATTGACAGTCGCGCTTTAGAGCCGAAAAACCTGATTGATAAAGTTGAAAAAGCATCTAGCTTGAAAATCAAGTCAAAGTTAGATAATGCTCACATAACTAGATCAAACAGCAAGAAATGTACAAATCAAAGTAACCCTTTGGACCATCCGAAAAAAAATCATAATGATGGAAAAGTGTCAGATTCCAAAGCGATCGATAAAAGTTTTACCATGGAGAAGGACCATTCAGTAATTATAGACATAACTGACGACAACGACGATGATATGGACTTTTCTTGCAGTCAAATTTTCCAGATGTCCCAGATCGTTAAAATGGAAGGACCGGATGATATGTATCAAAAAATAAAGAACGAATTGGCGGAAATGGATTTTTGCAACGAGGAAGTTGTGTTAAACCCTGTCCCAATCAATTTGGAGGAAGATCATGAGATGTCTGGCTTTGAGAATACCCAAGACATATGCGCGTTATTACAAGACGGAATTGAGGGGAGTAATAAGGACTTAGGATTTAAAGCTGACCCAATTTCTGATAATGACACTGCGAACTTAACAAAACATAGCACATTGGATCATTCAGCAATCTCTATTCAGAACGAAAGTAATGTATCGAGCAAGATAGCCTCCATTTTGAAAATCAGCAACTCTACTGAAAAGTCAAAAAATACTAAACCACCAATCATTGAACCTCATACCATAAACAAAGGGGCCAAAAAACTAAGACAATCGCCAAGACAGAAAAAGAGTCCTGCAAGCAAAGAAGAGAAAACGTCGACTAATAAGCGAAAGGCTTCTATGGAGACTTCAATTGAAAAGAAGAAAATTAGGCAACATACCTCAAAGAGCCCTATAAATCCGTTACGATACAATTCAAAGGATATTTTATCGGAGCTTAAAAGGAGAAGCAGTACCTCAATGGAAATCGACAAAGCCGAAAAGTTAAACATCAAAGAAGAAAGACGTAAAAAATTGAAAGAATTAGCTTCTACTAACACCTCCAACTCGGATCAAAACGCCTTATGTGATCAAACGAGTGTGTCGAATCTAGACGATAATAAATTTGATGTAATTGGTAACAGGCACAATTTAGGAGTTAAAAGAGTAGCTAAAAGAAATATTGAAACTTCATTAGATTTAGGGGTAAGGAAGAATACGAGTGGTAATAAAACTTCAGAAGCAACTAGAAAAGTTGTCACGGAACATATTGGATATGGAACTTTAAAGCCAATAAATTTACCTCAATCATCTTCTGCCTACAACTTGCGACGAGCTAAGTCTTCAGATGAAATAAAGGTAAGTATAGGTTCTTATTTTTTTATTGGTTTGCGATTCTAGTAAGGTGGCATACATTCCTGACCTATCAACGTAGATCGAGTAAAACGAAAATGCATTCAATGATTAGAGTTTTCGAATGAATCTCTTGATGTTAAGCCTTGTACAGGGTTATTCAACGAGGACTAGACAAGGCGATTTTTTGACTTTCCCTGTACTTTTATTAAAAAAAAAATGAAATAGCTATCTTAAGTAATTTTCTCCCGCGAATTCGAATATGTTCAGCAAAAAACAATTGAACATCAAATAAAAGTGCTAGGGGTCACTTTGATATTTTTTTAAATGGAACACCCTGTATATTATTATATTTTTGGACTCTCTAGAAAAATCTAAATACATTTTGTGTGTAATATCCTATACCTATCTTTAGCTGTTTATATTGACAGTTGAAAGTTGGGCATTTTGACACCTTGACAGGCTCTAAAATCTAAACAGCACGAGATCAAAGAAAACGGTTTGCACATTCTTATATTGGGTTTTCATAAGCTATCGAATAATAGTAACTGAATTTAACCGGAGGTTTAAAAGTTAATTTTTATCCACAGGTTAAATTCGAAGATACTGTCATGCGACAGTTTATGAAAACTTAAGACAGGAATATGCAAACCGTTTTCTTTGATCTCGTGCTGTTTAGATTTTAGAGCCTGTCAAAGTGTCAAAATGCTCGACTTTCAACTGTCAATATTTGGTACAAATACAAATACAAATTATTCATGGCAGTCACAAGTGTTACATACGTCAATACATCTACACAAAAAAAGTGTTCTAAAATAGTCACAAATTACAGTAACATTAAACTAAAACTAATTGAAGGTAAGTAAAATTTTATGAACATCCAAAAAACTAATTTCATAAAACTTAAATATAAATACCTATAAATAAAAACTGTCGACGAGACTTAATAAATAAATAATAAATCACAACACATTAAAATTTGAATTAAAATATTGATTGAATGTATAAAACGCGTTTTTAACAAGAAAGGTCTTAATTTTAAAGATTTGATTGGAAAGATTCTTCACTACCTACAAGGCATTGTAAAGTTTTATTGCCCAATATCCCGTACCATCCTGACGCCTCCTTAGACGCCAGTATGCAGGGACCACGTCTTGCCTATTCCTTGTGTTGTGTTCGTGTATGTCCTCATGAGTCTGATACTGATCGACGTTGCTCTTAACATAGACAAGACACTCCAACATGTACAAAGATGGCACAGTCAAAAAACCCATCCGAACAAAGACATTTCGACAGTCATCCCTATATCCCAGTCCGCTCACCACTTTTACAGCCCTCCTCTGCAAACCAAAAACCCTGTGTGCGTCCGCCGAATGCGCCCACGCCAGTATTGCATATGTAATCCGGGACTGAAAGATGGCAAAAAAGCGACTTGGTAAGCCTTCCCGTCAGTGCACTAATGTGCCTTCCCCATTGCAGTCTTGGGTTCTACACAACCCCCAAAAAGCTCACATCTTCCTGGTTGGGAACTGCCATCTCTCGCATCGAGAAGACGACTCGACCTGTCTTCCTTATTCAACAGAAGTCTGTTGGAGCAAAACCAGCTTTCAGCTCTCAACTGTGCCGCCATGGATCCCGCCAAAGAACCGTCCAGAGAATCAGCAGCAAAGGACACAGTGGTATCATCAGCAAAGAGTGTATATTTTTCTCCTTGGATGTTAGAAGGCAAATCGTTGATGAATATCAGAAAAAGTATGGGCCCTAGAATTGATCCCTGAGGTACTCCAATCTCGATTTTGCTCCTTGCCGATTCCTCCCCTGCAACCCTCACCCCCTGGTACCTGGACTCAAGGTATGATTTAAGCAGTTTAATACTATTACCTGAAAATTTGTAATGACAAAGCTTTTTAAGCAGGATATCATGGTGAACACAGTCAAAAGCCTTGCTAAGATCACGAAAGAGAACTGAGTCATACTGAGAATTGTGGAATGCATTCAATATGCCCGAGACCAAATTCAGAATTGCAAGAGATGTGTTCCTGTTATGTCTGAACCCCCACTGACAATCTATGAACAGATTATTTTTCTCAAAGTGCTTGACTATTTGCATAGCCATACACTTCTCAATTACCTTGGATAGTATTGGTAGCAAGGATATTGGTCTGTAGTTGTTGGTAACAGTAGGGTCTCCTTTTTTAAAAATAGGCCTAACAATGGCCGCCTTGAGACAATTGGGAAAAACACCAGTACTTATGCATTGGTTTATGAGCTTGGTAAGAGGAAGCAAAATGCAGTTTTTTTTTTGTTTGTTTCTTGGCCTTTACACTAGGTATTTAGCCAGACCGAAAAAATGCAGTTCTTTGCAGTTTTTATTAATTTTACGTTAAAACCATATATATCACAGCTACCCTTGTTCTTTAGTGAATCAATTATATCCCTAACCTCATTGAAGGACACCTCCTCAAATGAAAAGGGAATAGTGGCAGCCTCAACAGACTGAATAAACTCTAATGGGTCTCCATCACTGGGTGACATATCCTTCACAGTCTTATGGGCTATTTCAGAAAATAATTTATTAAAATCATCTGGTGTTATGGTAGTAGGGTCATCATGGGCACTTTTATTGCCCCTTTGCCTGTTGATTATCTGCCACATGGTTTTTGCAGGATTCGAGGATGAATGAATCATATTGTCATTAAACCTTACCTTAGCCTGCTTTATTGCATTTCTGTAAGCTTTTTTGCGCTCAATGATAACTTCCTCTATGCCCTCAAAGTTGTACTGCTGCTGCAACTCACTTAGAAAGTGTATATGGTCCTCATAGATTTTAGCTCCTCGTCAAACCATCCTATGTTATTAAACTGGTCTGACCTCACAATATACAATTTCTCAGGGAAAGCCTGAACATATGCCCTCCCCAAAATGCCCAAAAACTCTGCAAAAGAATCATTAACGTCATCACACTGTTGGACAGAGTTCCATGATGTATCATACAGGATATTATGAAATTCATGCAGTCCTCTTTGTGTTATTGGTCTGCACATCTTGCGGGATTTTGTGGAATCATCATCCACTCTCTCAAACTTGCACTCCACAATCTGACACATATGATCAGAAACACTCATATCAAGAACGACAACAGAACATACCCCAATATCATGACTCACGAAGACATTATCCATGCAGGACTGTTGTCTGGTTGGTTGAAATACAGTCTTTTTTAGTCCAAAGCTCTCCACTACATCACAAAATTTGTGGGTTTCGGGTAGTGTTGAGTTAAACTGTACATTGAAATCCCCAGCAATAATGATTTTTGCTGTTGGATCAAGACCAGACAATATACCCTGGAATGAAGCCAAGAAGGTGTCAAAGATCCCTGATGGAGAACGATATCATGTTAAAACATATACATTCAATGATTTGATAAAAATACAGAAATACTCTATACATTTCTCAATCATAAAATATACACTTACATTGGCTGGACTTACATCTACACTGTCCCTCACAAAAGCAACAGTTCCTCCCCCCGTGGAAAGCATTCTTGCAGAATAGGCTACCATTTTGAATCCTTGGAAGTAAACAAGGCTGACTTCATCCTCTTTTAACCACTGCTCTGTTATGCATAGCACATCTATGAATTTGTCCACTATTTCATTTGCTTTATTTCGAAGAGATCTGACGTTAATAGGTAGAACTCTTAAAGTTTCTGTTGTAGTCTTCTGACCATTGGGTAGTGCTGGATGTTCATAAAATGGTTAATAATAACTCCTTGTGGCCATAAATTGGTATTCATGAATTTATCTCGCTCACTTGATGATACAGCAAGCCTAAAAGATGCTTGATACTTGTCTTTCTTTGTCCGAATCCTCTCACAGTGAGATCCTTTTTCCAGACCATTGTTCTTGAGGAAATCCATAACTTCATTGCTGTTCACTTCCGAAGCCAGTCCCGAAAGAAACAAAAACTCAGGTTTTACAGCCGTTTTTAAAAGGCCTATGCCCTCATTGCTTCCTCTTAGAGGTTCTGGTGTACCATTCTGCTGGACTCCTCTTCTTGCTGTCGCTCCAGCCTTTTGGAGGTGACCACGTCGGCCCCCTCTTCTCTTTTGCGTTTCCCATTTGTCATCTTGATTAGGAGGTGGTTGAATGTCGTTATTGTCTTTAAAAGTGTCGTTACTTTGAGACGATCTTTCTAGATTTTCAGAATTTTCATTGTTTTTGTTTACTATAACGTCAGTGATGTCATTGTCGCTTACGTCAACGTCAGCAGCTATTGACGTTTGCAAGCCACTAGCGTCATCTAGGGGGGTTGATCCTGTTTTAGTGTCATTTTGGGATGACATTTGACTGTTTGAATTTTCAGGATTTGATATTTTGTCGTTGCAAACTTCAGTTTCAGATTGCGACTTACCGCCATCAGTTGCCGCTTCATCCAACTCATCATCAGATTTGGTATTTCTGCTGGAATCTTTGGAATGTTGATTTTCTTGATCTTGATCCTTTCCTATTGGTTTTCTTTTCTTTGGTGATTTTGTTACTAGGGTTTCAAATTTTTCTTTCCACAGATTGGCATTGTCTTGGAGAATCTTATTTTTGTCCTTCATTTCTTCAAGGAGTCTTCTATACAGTGTAATTTGAACGTCTTTTATGTTTATATCCGTTCCAACCTCACTTTCTTCCCGGCAGCAAACAAGTCGTGAAGGGTCTATAAAATGTACCTTTTCTGCCCAGTCGCGGGTGGCACACGAACTATGGTATACATTTCCACAAATAATGCACACTATTGTACTAGAAATCTTAATTTTACAGCACTTATATCGCGATTTTTCTGGGGAGCAACTTTTCAAGCGTTCTCTAATCGGCGCCATCTTGTCCGTAATTGGTAAACAGCTAAAGATAGGTATAGGATATTATACACAAAATGTGTTTAGATTTTTCTAGAGAGTCCATTTAAAATAATATCAAAGTGATCCCTAGCACTTTTATTTGTTGTTTTTTATTTTTGCTGAACATATTCGAATTCGCTGGAGAAAATTACATAAGATGGTTATTTCATTTTTTTTTTGTATAAAAGTACAGGGAAAGTCAAAAAATCGCCTTGTCTAGCCCTCGTTGCATAACCCTGTACAGTTTCATATATGATTGTAACTGATATATTGGTGTTATTCAATCTACAGACTAAGTTTCGTCTAAATATATTATACATCTGCCAGGTTGCTGATAGGAATTTATTTATTTATTTATTTATTTAGTACTTACAAATACACCACAGAGCAAAGCTCCAAATGGTACGAAAAGAGTTAAAAACAATTAATCGTAGGACATTATATAAAACATTTTCAACGCTTAACATTCAATACATCTCCCATAATACAACGCGTAAGAAGGACAAAAAAAGATCAAGACACAATGCGCTTCAGTAATATCGAGAGCGGTTGTCAGTTGCTATACCACCACTTTACAGCCGAACTTGTCTGTTTGAACTGCAACAAGAGTGCCGGCCTAGATGGAATTCCGCTTCTTTTTCTAAAATCTTGTTTGGAGATCTTGTCACTTCCACTGTGTGGATTATTTCAAAGGGTTTTTGATGGTGGCAACTTTCCCTCACAGTGGAAGGAATCCACGCTGTTTCCTGTATACAAGTCCGGTGACAAAGAAGATATCAAAAACTACAGGGGAATATCGAAACTTTCAATTCTTCCCAAGGTCATGGAATCGATTTTAACAGATGAAATTTTTCATACATACAGGCAGGGAGGAACAGCATGGTTTCTTTAAGGGTCGTTCAACCAGCACAAACCTAGCCATTTACCAGGATTTTCTGGTTTCAAATCTGGAGAGAGTATATCAGATCGATGTTATTTATGCCGACTTATCAAAAGCGTTCGACAGTGTATGCCACAAATTGTTGATCAGATAACTATCACGAGTAGGAATGGGAGAGGCTTATCTTGCCTGGATCGGGAGCTATCTTCAGGGACGTCACCAACGGGTTCTCATTGGAGGGCTCTGATCAAGGGTAGTAAATCTTCAATCAGGGGTACCCCAGGGCTCACACATAGGACCTGTACCTTTCTCCTTATTTGTGAATGATGTCTCTTCCTGCTTTCGAGTTACAAAGTGCCTATTGTACGTAGACGACCTTGAATTTTTTAACATCGTTGATGAGCGTATTGACATTCAGAGTGATCTTGATCGACTCGTTGGCTGGTGTGACAAGAACTGGTTGAGGCTGAACGTGGGCAAATGCAAAAAGATGAGTTTTTATAGATGCCATAGTCCTTTGGTCATGGAATATAAAATAAATGAGACGGTGCTTGGGTCTGTTAAGTCGTTTAACAATTTAGGAGTAATATTTAACCAAAAGCTTACCTTTAACCTCCACCTGGATTAAATAATATCAAAATGTGTTACGACTTCTGGTGTTTATAAAGAGAAACACTAAACTCATGGTCGACACTAAAGCGATTACATCTCTTTATAATTGTCTCATAAGAAGTATTTTAGAATACTGCTGTGTCATCTGGTCTCCATACTATCAATGTCACATATCAAGATTGGAGAGAGTCCAAAACAAATTTTTAAAATATATCTTTTGTATAAGCATCATGTTCCATCCGACAATCTGAGTTATGAGGTCAGATCCATGCTCTGTGGATATAAAACTCTGGAAGTAAGACGCAATAACTACTTTCTATATTTTCTTTATAAACTCCTTCATGGTGGGATTAATTGTCCTCAACTGCTGGGGCAACTTAACTTCAGAACACCTCCAAGACCTATTCGACATCACCAACTTTTCTCTGAGAGTGCACGGAACAAATTATGGAGAACAGGGATTTGTTGATCGCATGACACGCATATATAATGCAAATTTTAGCCATATCGACATTTTTTCAATTAGTCTTAACAGTTTAAAAAACTTCATTCAGAAATGCACAATTATTGTGAATTGTAAAAGTTGTTTCTTTTGGATGTCTTCGTTTTTGTTTAATTATTACTATGTGTATATTTTTAATGTTAAGTGTGATATAAAACAATTTTTTCTTTCCCTTCAGAATGTTACCTTCACATAATGAAATACTTATATACCTTCTTTGTCTAGAATTATTTGAATTAAGTTAAGACCATTGTTGTACCATTTGGGGATCTTTCCCTGTATTGAATAAATATTGAATATTGAATAAGTAAGTTGAGACTTAAGTTAAGAATATCTAGGTGGTTAAACTTGTCGTTTTACATTGTAACCATTCGATCCACAAATGTTCTTTACCCGTAGTTGGTTCGGTGATAATGTTGCTGGAACCCTTGTTGGTGTCTTAAAGTTCTAACTGGTATCTTGAGATATAGGAGGGTCATTAAATTGGCACAATCAATCGTCCCGTTGATCAGTTTATGAAGAAAAAATAGTTGTTCTGCATCTTTTCGAGCCTATATATGTGACACTGGTACTGTGGGGACGAGATGGTGCTACAGTATTCAACTAGACTGCGGACTAGACAGTTATATGGTCTCGTAATTGCCTTGGTGTCCGTCATCAGTGCAGTGTTCCTCTTTATAAATCCAAGCAGCCGCAAGCCTCTCGAAACTATTTGATCCACGTGTAAAATGAATGACAGATCTTTGTCAGCCAACACCCCTAGATCATTAAACAAAGTTACCGATTCCAGAGTCTCACTACAGTCCAAGAGCCAGTGACGCACGTTTCATGAAGTGTTTGATGCACATTGAAATTTTGTGTAGTAGTATCTACTCGATAGATTAGCATGTAAACATGTGTTGGCCTGACCTACCTGGGGACACCAGGTACTACGCATAAGAGAAAGGTGTAAAAAATGTGGCCTAAAAAGGTGTTTGATTCAGAGGCCAACAAACACCAATCGAAAGTTAAGGTAATTTAAAACACTGAAATAAATAAGGCAGACACTTTTGAGGGGGTTAACATTTAACAAATACACCCCAAAGTTGTTTTTTTAATAATAGAAAATGAAGTGCTTGATTCACGCTGAAATTTTAACAGCGTCTTAATTACATATAGTAAAGAATAATTACAAAAAGGCAGGCACTTTTTCCGGGTTTACTTATTGGCCAACATGAAAATGTTGCTTATAATAGAGAGAGGTAGGCTGCCCGTAGTCATAAACACCGCTCGTCGAGCGCCATACGATCTCCGGTTAGAAGGATCCACGTACATGTTACCCACTTACAAATAAAAATTTTTAAATCACTTACAGGGTGTTAAAATCACAATTTTTCCCAAAAAATTCCTTATTTTCGAAATATTTCGGTACAGCAAACTCGTGCGATTTTTTAAACCAAAAATTCGAACTCCGCGCTTCCAAATACCCCTCTCCAGAGTACCTACATCACAAAAAAAATTTATTTCAAAAATTATTTTTAAAATTTTTTTTTCGCTTTCTTTACAGAAACGGTTAAAGGAATTCAAGAACATGTCACGCACGTAGAAATATTTTTTTTTTAAATCACTTACAGGGCGTTAAAACCACAATTTTTCCCAAAAAATCCCCTTTTTCGAAATATTTCTGTACAGCAAGCTCGAGCGATTTTTTTAGACCAAAAATCCGAACTCCGCGCTCCCAAATACCCCTCTTTACAGTACCCACATAAAAATCTATTTTTTGTTCGAAAATTATTTTCGGATTTTTTTTTGGTTTCATTACAGAGACGGTTAGAGGGATCTCCGTACATATTACACACATACAAATAAATTTTTTAAATCACATACAGGGTGTTAAAATCACACATTTTCCCAAGAAATCCCCTATTTTCGAAATATGTCGGTACAGCAAACTCGTGCAATTTTTTTAGACGAAAAATTCGAACTCCGCGCCCCCAAACACCTCTCTCCAGTACCAACATCAACTTTTTTTTTTCGAAAATTTATTTTGGAATTTTTTTTTCGCTTTCATTACAGAGACGGTTAGAGGGATCCACATACATGTCACCCACATACAGATAAATATTTTTAAATCACATGCAGGGTGGTAAAATCACACATTTTCCCTAAAAATACCCTATTTTCGAAATATGTATAGCCGGTACAGTTGTATAAGAGGACGTGAATGACGTGATCAATAGCCATTGAGAGCGCAGAGAAAGACCGTAGCTACGCCGGTGATCGTTGGTCTCACTTACGTTTGCAACTACGCGCAGCCTATCTCTCTATTATAAGCAACATTTATTTTCATCTTGGCCAATAAGTAAACCCCGGAAAAAGTGTCTGCCTTTTTGTAATTATTCTTTACTATATGTAATTAAGACGATGTTAAAATTTCAGCGTGAATCAAGCACTTAATTTTGTATTATTAAAAAAACAACTTTGGGTGTATCTGTTAAATGTTAACCCCCTCAAAAGTGTCTGCCTTATTTATTTCTGTATTTTAAATTACCTTAACTTTCGATTGGTGTTTGTTGGCCTCTGAATCACACTTTTTTGGGCCATATTTTTTTACATACACCTTTCTCTTATGCGCAGTACCTGGTGTCCCCAGGTAGGTCAGGCCAACACATGTCTACCTGCTTATCAATCCAGTAGATACTACTACACAAAATTTCAAGGTGCATCAAACACTCGTCACTAGCTCTCCGACTACTATCGATGGTCTAATTGTCGTTAATTTGATTCATCCCCTTATAAAAGATCAATTTTTTAAATTTTTTGACATTTAGTTTTAGGCACTTTTTCTTGCAGCATAAAACCAGGCGCTCCAGATCTTGTTGGAGTCCAGTGGACGATGTCTCCACAATGTTATAAAATTTTAGGTCATCGGCGTAATAAGAAAGTACAAATCTTCGAAAGATGCCGAGATGTCGCTGACATATAGCGAAAATAGAACTGGACCAATGTGGTACCCGTGAATACACGCTGCCGACGATTCGATAGGTAGCTTCCAATACAGTTCAAGTAGTGTTAGCTAATTCCAATCTTTGAGAGCTTTGTGAGAAATAGCTCATGGCAAACACTATCAAACTCCTTAGATATGTCCGTGTATATAACATTGACTTGCCTTCCCATCTACAGACTGGCAACTAGGAAGTGTTGATACACCGCTAGGCTGGAATTTGCTGAACGCTCCTGGAAAAATCCGTGCCGATTATATAGTTTTTGTAGGTACGGAAGATCTCATCTGTGAGAATTGATTCCAAAATCTTCGGCACTGTGGATAGCGTTGATCTTCTTCTTCTTCTAGTGCCTATCCGTTACCGAATATTGGCAATCATTCTAGCAATGATAATTTTATTTGTTGCTGCTCTGAATAGTCCTGTGGTGGATGTTTCAAATCAGGTTCTTAAGTTCTTTAGCCAGGATATTCGTCTTCTTCCAATGCGTCTCTTGCCCTGCACTTTTCCCTGTAAGATGCATTTTAGTAATTTATATTTGGTTTCGTTTCTCATGATGTGCCCCAGATATTCCCAATTTTCTACGTTTTACAATTTCTTTTCCTTTATTTAGTTTTTGGAGTATTCGGGTGTTTGATATTTTGTCCACCCATGATATTTTGAGGTTTCTTCTCTCTTCTATATGTCCACAACTCGAATGCCTCCAGTTTCTTTGCTGTTGTCTCCGTTAAGGTCCAAGGCTCTACTCCGTATAACAAGATGGAGAATTCGTAGCATCGTAGCAGTCTGAGTTTTAGTTTTAAATTCAAATTATGTGTTTTGAATAATTTGGACATTTGAGATAGAAAGCTGTTCTTGCTTTTTCAATTCTATTTTTTATTTCTTGAGAATGACCCCATTGTTCATTTAGTACTGTGCCAAGATATGTGTATGTTGACACTCGTTCTACCGCTTTCTCATTGATGGTAAACTGTACTTCTCCAATTCTTTCTTTATTAATTACCATGACTTTTGTTTTACTGACGTTGACTTTTAGACAATATTTCTTACTTACTTCAACTACCCTGTCCAATAAAACCTGCAGTCCCTGTGCGGTGTCTGCAAATATAACGGTGTCATCGGCATATCTAAAATTGTTTATTCGTTCGCCATTTAATAGTACTCCTGCTTACGTGTATTCTAGGGCTTGATTCTAGTATAAGTTCTTAATTATGCGTAGGTCTTTGCCGTCAAGTCCACTATCTTCCAGAACTTCCATCATTTTGTGGTGTTGAACTTTATCAAACGCCTTTTGATAATCAAGGAAACAAGCATACACCTCACACTTCATATCCCTGCAACGCTGGAAAAGCACCTGTACACTGAAAAGGGCATCTCTTGTTCCAAGTCCCTTCATAAAACCAAACTGTGTTGGCGATATCTGTTCTTCACAGAGTTTGTACAGTCTCCGATGTATGAGTTTTAAAAATAATTTTAATAAGTGACTCATAAGGCTTATTGTTCAGTAGTCACTGCACTTTTATGCCCCCCCGCTTGTTAGGGAGAACCATAAACTCCGATCTCAACCATTCTTTGGGTATTTTTCCACTACCGTATATTTCATTGAATATGATAGTTAGTTTTTTTTTGAAACCTTCATCAAAGAGTTTGATAATCTCTGACTGCACTTCATCTGTACTAGCCGCTTTTCCATCCTTGAGGGTCAGTATTACTGCCGCCTCAACTTCGTCTGAAAGGATGTCCGGTCCTGTTATGTCATTTGTTATTTGTTGTTCTGTTCTTGTGTCTGAGAAGAGTTCTTTCACGTAATCCTTCCATGTTGATTTGTTCGATTTCTACAATTATTTCGCCTTGTTCATTTTCCATTTTTCCTATTGATTTCTTCTTGAATTATCCTGTTATTTCCTTGATCTTCTTATATACACCAAATGTGTCGTGTTTTGATTCTGCTATTTCAATCTCTTTGCACTGTCTTTGAGTTCTTGTTCTTTTGCTTCTCTGATTTTTCTCCTAATCTGGTTGTTGATGGATCTATATCTGTTCATGTCATTATTTATTTTGGTCTTCCTTCGTTCTTCCATTAATTTCAGTATCTCTTCATTCATCCAGGGTTTCCTTTTCTTTATTGTTTATTGTGACATTTACATCGCAGTAGAATGTCTGATAGTTCTGGCTGAAGTCTAGGTCCAGTATACATAGTTTCATTTAGACTTAGTCCATTTGACGTTTTTGATGATGCGTCAAACACGACCCTTAATTTTGTTGTTGTATTTGATTCCTTTATGACTGGCTGATGGGGAATATAGTATTTTGCTATTTTGTCATGACTTTGAACTTCTTCCATATGTCCCAAGGTCTGATATTCTTGCATGAATTGTTTGTATTCTTGGCTTAAATTTTCTTTTCTACCGAATCGTTTTTCTAGCTGAATCAATCTAGCTGCTGCTCGATTTTTTGATCTTCCTAGTTTGCCTTCCAGTTCATTGAATGGTATTCTGACGCTGTAGGTGCCATCAGCATTTCTGACTGTGTTGCCCTCATAATGTTCTTCACAAAATTGCTCTGCTTCTGTAAGCTGTCTTTGTTCTAACACTTCTTCGATTTCCCAGAATTTCGTGAGTTGCTGATCTTGTATTAGACTTGTTAATCCGTGTATCTCAAATTTGTTCCGGCTAGTGTTGTTTATCGCCCCATACAAGATCCATCCTAGCTCTGTGTTTTGCCCAAGAATGCCATCTTCTGTCTTCCTGATTTCTTCTAGTATGATCTCTCCACATGATACAAAGAATACAAGATATGCTACATCGCCGTTCCAAATTCGTCCAGTCGGCGCATGACGTCAGACGGTTCATAGATTTGAATTTAACCTAATGGAGTATATGGGAATATGTGGCTTATTTTCCGTTTTCTAGCTATTACGAAGACCTTTCAATATGAAATTGTATTAACGAATCAGATACTGGCAGATAAATTGTTATAATTTGATAATAACACTTTATTATGAAATAATATTAATATTGTTAGGGTTTGGAACCTTTACCACAATGATACTTACACAAAACTAGTAAGATTACCACGATATCCAATATATATTTTTTGAACTCGAAATGCGTTTTACTAACAGTGTTTTTGGTATTGTGGTGATATAGTTATGTGTATGAAGTAAAATAAGGTTATCTAATTTTGTATCTTTTACATTGGGGATAAATAAAGTACATATAAAGTTTATTATCGCTGTATTAAAAATGGGTACATTAAAAATACTTATATGTTTAATAATAATTTTACTTATATATTTATTACATGTACAAGTCAGAATCGAAAACACAACGAAATAACTACAGACCCATCTTCATAATCAGTGTATTTTTTAAAACCATGGAAACAGTAATAAAAAAACGAATGATATCATTCATCGAAAGATATATCTCATGATTTATATCAATATGGATTTCTTAAAAAATCCGTTGTGACTCCATTATAGCCATCCTGTTTTAATTTTTTTATATTTAAAGCCCGAGGGTAGCCCGGCCATTTATATTTAATGAGGTAATGCCATTCATATTTCGAAAAATATCTATTTTTCAAAGATAATGCTGCCCCTATTGTGTGGTGCAAAATCACTCTGTAGACTGTAGATACATATTACCCCTGAGCAGTTTAATACGTTTTTCTAAATATTGCACAAAAGTGGTAATCTTAAATTAAATTTGAGGCACGAATGAAGGGCTTCTGAAAGAATACCATAAACACTAGGTACTCAAGGTTTTATGAAGGATTATGTTTGGTTAACTTTTACAGCTTCGACGAAAACATGACGAAGATAATGCATACCAGCATCGTCCCGTTACCAGGCTTAGTTCATGTATGGGCGTGAACGATCAACCTACTACATTTGCGGGTACATTTAGACACCGTTCCGAAACTATCCCAACAGCAAGAGTTGATCCGAGGCAGGCTCAATTGGCGCGTAACCCTCACCCAAAAATATCGCATCCAAATAACGGCCTTCCAGTAGAAGCGTCAAGGAGACTGATGTGGACAAACGGGGGACCAGCTAGGAGACCAGCGCCCAGGTAGCCACAGTAATATTAAAATCATAAGGAGATTAGGAATTTTGATAGTCAGGGATTTATTAAAAACAAGTTTACTTGGAGAGATTTCTTGGGCAACCGGGCAATAGTCGGGGATATTATATTTTTCCTATATGCCATGTACAGGCATGTCCAAATATAACACTAGATGTCTCGATGTTAAAAATACAAAAGATTTCCATCATAGTCAGGTCATGGTATAGATATTGTTTGTACTCTGGTCAAGTCATCCTGTTCACTCTTCCTTCAATATATCTGTACCGTTACTTTCGTAGTATCCAGATGTATGTAGTCGTTTTTTTAGACGGTTGGCTAACGTGGATGATATCACTAAAAAAATGGTGCAGTGGCTGCCCCATTGGCTACTGGAGCAAGTAGATGTCGATGCTAGTCCCCCGGTAAATACACCTGCTGCCAAGAAGATTCCACTGGATTTTCGGGATTTCAATCACTATTTCGATACGTTTTCTAAATTGATTTTGTTGGAAAACTGGCAGTATTTATTCAAGGGTTTTCGAGAAACTTCTGAGTAAGTATTTGATTTTTATATTTTTACTCATATAAATAGAATAAGTAATTTTTACTTTGCATTTCCCATCAAAATCATTTGCGTAATTTCTAGAAAACCATAATACATATTCCGATCTGGTAGTTTAATAGACAGCTATCAAATTCTGATATTGATATTAAGTTTGTATTTATTTCTGAATTAGTGTCAATATTGACAGTTATCGACGGTAAAATTTTAATTCTTTTTAATTTTCATTAGAATTCTCTTATATCATATTAGAGTTTCTTGATAATTTAAGTAATTTTGTTTTAGATTTCTTAACATTACTTTTAATTATTTTCGTATGATTTTGTACCCTTTCAATGTTTAAAACATTTCTCGTTTTGATTTCGTACTTTGTTTTCTTGTTTTTCTAAATTTGGCTCTGTTATTCCTGCATTTTGCTTTTGCTTGTCCTTTTTTTTCTCAAGCTTCTTTTTTATCCTTGATTTATGTTGGGGTTTGGAACCTTCGGCAAAATGCACTAAAACGGAGTTTTATCCACAATACCGAAACAGAATTATTGCACTCGACGCGCGTTTTGCTAATCATGTTAACATCATCAGGAGATGATTAAAATTAAATTTAAAATCCAATCTTCAGATTTTAAATTTAATTTTAATCATCCTCTGATGATGCTAACATGGTTAGCGAAACGCTCGTCGGGTGCAATAATTCTGTTTCGGTATTGTGGATAAAACTTCGTTTTAATCCTTAATTTGCATGAAAAAGTTGTTAGTTTATTTAGCTAGTAAGTGACTTTTTGATATTGTTTTTTATTGTGTAAAGTGTAACAACTTTGAATTTGCAATTTTGACATCAGTTGGCAATCACTTTTTAGTCTTTCTTGTTTTTATTTAGTTTTAACTTTCTTCATATATTTTATTTTAGACAACCCAGGAAAGTCAAAATACAGCATGTGAGGGTTTTTAATGAACTCATGATTTTGGACTGTGTATGTAAGTAAATCATGCATGCATTAATTGTATCGCTATTCTATGGCAAGCCATAGGATAGCGAGGAGGTTGTTGGACAAAAGAAAAATTTAAAAGAACTGGAGAACCAGGATCTGGTATAGTTAGGTGATTTGCCACGGTCCGATTTTGCTATCGTAAAATCCTATCGTAAAAACCTTAGAATTCGTCAGCTTCAAGCGCATTTATATTTACTAGCGAAAAAACCTCGTAGATTCCGTCCGGCTTCGCTTCGACGATATCCTGATCGAGACAATTAAAAATAAAATTTGCGTTGCTAAACAAATTTCAATTTCGAATGAATTGAATTTGGCGCCTGAGGACCCCGAAAGTAAAGTTTCCGGCTTTCGTAGCATATACTGTTTTTGTATTGGTTGTCGAGTTAGGCATTGCGCGCAGTTACTTAATTGCCTCGGAATACCTAGGAAATTCTATTAGTAGGAGTGGCTTAATGACAACGCCTTTTTGGCTACTCTGAGTGTTTTTTTTTTGGTGGATGCAGATACATCGAAATTCCAGGTTTCCATTGTCTAATTCCCTTGGATGAATTATTGAGACGAACATGTGACTTGTCAGACCATGCATTCATTGGTGGAGCGAGATATTCGAAGTAGGGGTTCTCTGTTCCTCGAGTTTCCGATTTGTTGGCGTCACTCTACGGCGACCATTCTGTGAGTCAAGCAGTTCTTTTGGGTACCGGTTAGAATCAATTTTTGATTTTACCTTTGATGGGATTTTCCAACAGGGCCATTTTTAATTCAGTCTATATGTGTTGAAACTGCCCTTTGTGGGATTTGAATGCTGATTTAGCGAGAGGCCTTCTCGCCCAACTGTAAAGCTGCGATAAGCAACTGGCTACCCCTACACAGGGTTCTACCGTCGGGGCTACTCCTATCGACAAGGCTACTTCTACCGTCGGGTGCATTGCCATCGACGGATATTGCTATCTTCAAGTATCGCTAATGACAGGGTTTTTTGCTTGGCTACGCCTGTCTAGCTCTACTACCTATAGAGTCTTGCAGTCCTTCGCCTGTCAAGGAAGTCTTTTTTCTACCGTGAGCAGTTCTTTTCTGGAAGCTGCCTGAGGAGCTACTCATCAGCCAAGTGAGAAATTTATTATTTTTTTTTATATATATATATATATTTTGTGACAATTGCGTGCAATTAACTTACGAAGTCAAATTACGATTTTTTTGCTTTGTTTTCGAACAAAGATAATAACTTTTTAATTATTTTTTTCTCCTTAACTAAAGTAACCTTTATTTTATTCTTATTTTCTATTAAATGAACTTTGAATATTGGGCCAATTTTGTCTAGCCGAAAACGCTTGATTTTATTTAATCGAATTCTAAAATTCAGTTAAATCCGTTTGATCTAGAACCAATCCGATTTTGTATTAAATTTTGAACTTTTAATTGACTGACGCAATAATGTTGTAGGTCGAACTAGTTTTTATTATTATTCTCAATTTTCCACGATTTCTGGCTTACGTTGGATACCTGTAGATCAGATAACTGCTATTGTTGATACGGCCTAGTAGACTTTGCGTTATTCTTAATTTTTATTGTGGCCTTTGATATATTTTTTTATTCAAACAAACTGTTCATTATCTTTGTCCTACTGGTAACTTAACCGGGGAGTATTTACGCTTAAGTTGATTTTTTTTTATGGCAGTGGCACACACACTAAAGGTAGATCCTATGGCGCTCGACGAGCGGTGTGTGTGCGAAGATGTTGATTGACACGGTTCTTGAATATTTATAGGTTGTAATTAGTGGGAAACAGATGTCCTGGAAGTGAGTTCCACAGTGATGCAGTGCGCCAGACAAAGGAGTTCTGGTAAAGCGATGTTCTAGGTGTTTCTAGTTGTACGACGAACTGGTGCGCTCCTGCCGTCTGTCGGGACTGCCTGACAGGAGTTGCCAGGGGCGGGATTATGCGGGCCAAATCCTGGGAACATCTGCCGTGAAAGTATCTGTAAAACAGAGACATCTCGGCCACCTGTCTGCGATGTTCCAGACTATCCAGATTCCGGGTCAACTCCGGATCGCCGACGAGACGCACAGCCCTCTTCTGAATGGAATCCAGCAGCTTTAGGGTATGCTTTGGTGCGGCACCCCAGATATGTGAGCAATATTCTAAGCACGGTCTTATTTGCGCTTTGTACAGCAAGAGCAACTGCTGCGGTGTATAGAGTTTTTTGTTGCGAAATAGCGCACCAAGCTTCTGGGAGGCTGATTTTGCGATGTTAGCAACATGGTCATGCCATGACATATTGCTGTTGACCGAGACACCCAGCAGTCCGATTGACGAGGATGAAGGAATGGTCGATCCTGCCATAATGATGTCAGGGCCCGCTGTATTGGCCCTCTTAGTAAACGTTGCTGCTTGGGTCTTTGCTGCATTGAACTGGACCAAATTTCGGTCGCCCCAAGTTTGAACTTTCTCCAGGTCTTGATTAATTGCTGTAATCTGCTCCTGTCTGCGGTGATGAGTCTCAGTCGCTGGTAAGGGTTTTTCTGATCTAAAGTGGGAGACAAGGGTACTGTCATCTGCAAAACTGTAAACAGGATTATTCGTTTCGATCAGCAGGTCATTAATATAGATGAGGAACAGAGTTGGTGAAAGTATTGCGCCCTGAGGCACGCCCGCGTTGATGGTGAATGTGTCCGAGATGTGTCCATCGACTGCAACATGTAGGGATCGGTTCTTAAGGAAACTGGCCAGCCAGCTGCAGAGAGAGGCGGGCAGTCCCAAGGACGGCAGTTTGTTGAGCAGTCCGTCATGCCAAACTCTGTCGAATGCCTTTGAAATATCCAACGCAATCGCTCGAGACTCTCCGTAGTTTTCAATTGCCCTACTCCATATATGAGTGACATAGGCCAATATATCTCCTGTCGATCTCTCTTTGCGAAAGCCGTATTGATTATCGCTGATTATTCTGTTGCTCTCGAGGTATTTGAGTAGTTGCTGGTTGACTACACGTTCCATGACTTTGGAGATTATTGGAAGCAAGGCAATCGGGCGATAGTTTGAGGGCGTGGTTTTCTTGCCTTTTTTTGGAACAGGTTGCACTCGAGCGACTTTCCAAGAGGATGGGTAAATCCCTTTTCTGTAAGAAAGAGAAAAAAGCCTGGAAAAAACAGGTGTTAGTTCGTTGGCGCAGTTCTTTAGCACGATGGCAGGTATTCCGTCCGGTCCTGATGCCTTTTGCGTATCTAGTTCTTTAAGGATTTTGCGAATATCACGATGAGAAAACTTGACTTCTGCCATGGTGGTGTTGATGTTCGGTATAGTGGGGAGAGTCTTGCTTTGGGGCACGTCCAAGGTAGAGTGCGATGAAAACATTTTGGCGCGCATGTTTGCTTTTTCCTTGGCTGTAGTCGCCGTGATGCCACGTTCGTCCGTCAAAGGTGGGAGAGACGTTTTTGTAAAGTTGTTACTTACTGCCTTTGCTACCGACCAGAAATTCCTGGAGCCACTGGGGCATTGCAAAAGTTTATTCCTGATCCTTTGATTGTGTTTGTCCTTAGTTTCGTCGATCACACGCTTGCACTCGTTTCTGGCTTCGATAAAATAATTGCGATTTTCAGCGGTCTGATTTTGCTGCCAGTACTTATAGGCTTGCTGTTTCCTTCCTACAGCTCTTTCGCATCTTTTGTCGAACCAGGGCTTTCCTTTTGATGGTAACTTGATGGAATTTGGGATGTATGCTTCCATTCCTGAGGAGATTACTTGTATGATCTCTTCGCAGCAGTCTGACGGGTCGTCAGTGGCAAAGCAGACGTCGAGCCAAGGAAAATCTAGGTAAAACTGCCTTAGATCGTCCCAGTTTGCAGAATTGTAATGCCAGATTTTGCGAGGCAATGGTGGATCCTTCTGTATGAGTGGCAATTCACAAACTGTTGTAATAAGTTTGTGGTCGGAGGGACCTAATGGCGGACCAACTGTAACCTTGTACTGGTCAGGATTGGTGGTCAGAAAAAGATCCAGGAGGGCGGCGAATTCGCCCCTCTCTGAGATTCGAGTTGGTTCGTCTACAAGTTGAGTAAGCCCGCAGCTGATGGCAAATGCTTCAGCTTCTCTACCTTCGTTGTCGGTCTTGTTGTGATGTTTGAGCCAGTTGGTGTTGTGGGCATTGAAGTCTCCCAGAACGATTGTTTCTGAATTGGGGTGATCGACCTGTATTGAGTCAAAGGTGGTAGCTAGTGTTGAGAAAAAGCTTTGGTAGGCTCTATCGCTCGGAGGGCGATAGAGACAAGTTGATAAACCTTAAAGTCGATAATTGATTGTTTGCTACAATAACGTATTTTTCATTTTTTTTTGTGGCGGTTACTAACGTATTATAACTGATTTAAATAAACATAGTTAGTTAGTAATACGGCCCTGTAACGAATCATGATTCGAAGTCCGTTAATTAGCCATTGATTAAGTGATTATTCGAATTACTTGAATTTTCCCATAACGACATAACGAGTAGATATTTGCAGTGTCACTGGCTTGCGTTCATATTTTATTGACGCTATTTTTTTATTATTATTGCATAAAGTGTTCGTCATAGATTGCGATTGAATATTTTGGCGTTTGTTAAGATAAAGCGTGTAATTTATTTCTTCAAGTAACCAACTAAAGCCTACTACTTCCTGTTGAAATATAGATATTACAATAAATTAATCAGCTAGAACCACCGGTCATTTTCTCATCTCTTTTCTTTCTTTTATGATCCGCGGTGATATATTTCATTTAATACTAATAAATTAACCTTCCATTTACCGTATTCATCTGTTTTCATTTGGCTATTTAATTTCCTGAACTTCCCTTAAGCGGTAACGTTCCAGAGGAGAGGCCCGCTAAAGTAAGTATCTGATTTTTCATTATTTGCGCTCAATAATTGAAACGTTCTGGATTTACTTTTGATTAATATTTAAGTATTTGTTTAAGACTGGCTTTAGTTTTTTTTTATTAATATTTGAGTATTTGTTTATCGCTTACTTTAGTTTTCCGGTTAATATTTGTGTATTTGCTTATTACCGACTTTGATTTTTGATTAATTTTTGAGTAATTATTTTTCCATTATAAATACTGATAAATTGCCGGCATGTACATCTTGTCTAATTTTCTAACTTATTTTTTTGTTTTATTGATCGGGTTTATGATAGAAAAAATAACAAATTTTTGGTATTCTTTTTATTTTGTCGCGAAGCTATTAAGCTAAAACGAGTACCATATTTCAACTTTGGGATATTTCTAACTTGTGCTGTCTACAAGCCCGTGGCGCCTTAAATAAATAAAAATAAATAAAACCCACTCCTACTCTCTGACATTTGAGCTAGGGCCTAATTTGTACGCTCCCCGACAACTCGTTCGAGCCTACGCATCGACATACGTAAATTCATTCGATTTCTAATTTTAAATTCTCAAACTTAATTTTTTTTTTTCAATTTGAGATTATTTACTTTCAGTTCCTTCTAAGCTGGAGTGAAGGTTTTGCGCCCATTAGAAGGACAGAAAGAGCGTAATATATTTTATGGCTTAATAAAGAGCTGTGTATTAACACTAACTTTGAAAAGCAGCATGCACTAGCTAAATATTAAAATTCTTATATTTTCGTATAATAGATCAAAGGCTTGGTCTTTAAATATGATGTGGTACACATATCAAAAAATGTTTTATGTATATAGGTTTGCTTAATGTAAATAATTACTAATCGGCATTTGTTTTACCAGAAGTATGTCTGCTAACGCGGGAAGTACTGGCAGACGAATATCACAAGATTAGGTCGAGACATTTCATGGCTACTGTCCCAAAATATTAATGCGTTAAATCATTGGGAAAATAGGCTGCTATAGCACAAAATTTAAGACGGTTTCCAATACATTGATGATGAAGAAATGTGAAAATATGTATAATAAATATTTTCCCATTATTACTTGTTGACATCTCGACTAACGATAAGAGCGGCGATAGTAGAAAATTTTAAATACGCTTACCGTTGAACGGTTTATTTTGGAGTAGCCGAGCAACGATTTTTCG